>BGNK01002045.1:103822-134342 GCA_003297005.1 Symbiodinium sp. clade A Y106
GGGGGTCTGGGGGTCTGGGGGTCTGGGTCTGGGTGGGTGTGCGGGTGTCGGTGTGGGTGTGTGTGTGGGTGGGTGGACGCATCTGGGCAGAACCGCAAACTTGACGAAGTGCCCACGCATGTGGCTGAGATCGCAAGCGATGAACCCCAAACCCGAGCAACAAAGGTCACATGGCCTCCTGCCAAAGGGCACCGCCGCGCTGTTGTCGCTCCTCGAGACTCAGGCATGCTGAGGCCAAGACAACAAGGTTCGAGAGTCTCTGCGCATTTCTGTGTAAACGGCCAGACACACACCAATGCATGTACATAAATAGGGAAATAAGTACATATGTAAATACAAAACTAATCGAAATATAAATAACCACAGTACTAACTATCATAATGTCAATAACAAAGCATTCTTTAAAACACGACAAGAATATTACCAGGAAATAGTAAATAATAATAGTTAGTAAGACGTATATAGACATATTCCTGTGAGCATTTAGGCTGATATGTGCTTGCAGGGCTCAGAGCATCGGACGACCAAAGACAGAACCCGCAGCGTTACAGCAGTACCTGTGGCTTCAGCAATACCTTCTCTTGCAAGGGGCTGTGCCCTACATACTCGTGGGGTACCCACTGTGCTTAGAAAGCTGGGGCCAGGACGGAAGGGTGGTATCTACAAAGCAGTCTTCCTCGAGCGTGAGATCTCAGCGGGATCTGCGAACCGAGGGGCTGCGGCGTGGCGTGGAGTCCCAAGAGGTGAAAGCCCTTGGGCTAAACAAACCCTAGGCCCTGAGCAAGGAATCTAACTAAGCTGATCCTCCATCGATGGGTGTTCTCGTACTCAGCTAGTGTCCTCGATGACGCCTTTGCTTGTTGGTAAAGCCCGCTATGTACTCGAAGCTGGTGATGATTGAACTCGTGACGCACCCACCGTACTTATGCATGCGTAGGTGTGCACATTAGTTATATTCATATGCACACATAGGTGCACATGGCATCGCGCAAGTACATACATGAATACACACATACGTGCATACATACATACATACCTATACACCTATACTATACATACCTACATACTTGCATACCTACGTACGTGCGTGGGTACGTACATACATGCATGCATACAGACATTGACCTACACTGACATCCACACATACATACATAGATCCCTGCATGGGCGTATTTTCAAACGTTGACATCCCTCCCCAATTCCTGGTCAAGGGATTGCCAAATCCCGGCAATGCTGTACCTCCAAGCATCTACCCGACAACATACTCTGCAATGTCTGCAATTTTTGGAGTCTGTATTCAAACACATCCACAAATCATTCTGCCCCTTCAATACGTGTCTCCAGAAACGCCTGGAAAGATGATTTACACTGCAGCATAGTCGATAAACGGTTACCCAGAGAATGCGCCATGGAGCTGTCCTCGTGGGCAGCGGCTTGTGCCTTACATGCGACTGTTTTCATGTGCCGCTCCTCTGCTATAGAGTCAAGCGCATATAGCATAAACTCTGAGTCCCTAGAATTGTCCTTGTACCAGGAAAACTTGACTCGCAGTCTCGACTGCTAAATCCCACAGAGCCCTACTTTGAGGCCATTAACTTAAAGATAGATGTCTTATAAGAAACGGGAAACCTGTCCAAGCCCTACTACAAGGCAGCACCCTAATCTAATTCCTAACCAACCACTGTATAGGTTATTCAAGCCCCCATGTTATGCCCGATGCCCTGCTGCCGTGCTTTGAGCGACCAACTTCGGCTCTCCGCCGAATCCGTGCAACTCGGAAGGCTTGGCCTCTGCTAAAGAGCCTTATCGTACGGTTAAAGTTACATAATGCTCACATGAGGTTCATAAGGGCTCTTGTTGGGTTCTTAAACAGGGTTTTTGAGCGTGCGTCTGTCGGTTCCAGCATCTCGAATCCTTGTTCAAGCAACATTTGTCCTGGCGATTTCAGACTTAGGGTTTAGCGGAAAGAAGGCTGTCATAAGGCAGTTATCATGGGTCCTGCAGGACTCTGAGGGTCTTTCCTGTTTGGTAGTACTTCTGTAGCTATAGTTTCTGTTTAGGGTTTAGCTTACGCAGGGCTCTAACAGAGCTGTCGCATTTACAGCTTGAAGGGCTCTAAAAGGCCTACTTCTAAGATTTAGGATAGAATGCTCCTCTAAATTTGCCTTTTGGGTGTGCTCTTGTTGGTTCTTCTGGGGCTCTATGGCATTGCAGGGTGCTATACAGGCTCGTTCAGGGTCTTTCGTGTTGGCAGGGCCCTTGTATTTACGTTTTGGTTACGGTTACGGGCTCAAGAGACCGCTTAGTCTTACAAGACCTTAAATTGACCTTAGGGTAGGATCTTCTCCGATATGTCTTGATGGCTTTGGTGTAGCGCTGCATGGGGTTTGGAGGATTCTTTGCGCTTATAAGAATGAAGATCATTGGATGCCGTCGGTCTTGCGACTGGTCATGACGAAACTTGATGAGGCAGCGACGGGCGCCAGCATCCGGGTAAAACTCGGCCTTCGCCACCTGCGTCTCAATTTCCAGTACCTGGCATTTCTGCACAGCGTTTTATAGAATTTAGAATAATGTTTAAGGGCTCAGGGCGGCGGCTTTAGGGCTCAGTGTAGGATGTGGCTGCCGGCGGCCACACTCCACGTTCTCGTGCACTTCATGTCTTTTCTAGTTTTAGCTGCTTTGGAAGGAATCTCAACACAACTGCGGATCGCAAATGCTAACTAAACCCCCCAGCCGAGGCCCCACTGAAATCCCCAATGAAGCCCTGCAAGCCCCGCAGTATTCCTCGCCCCCCACCCTCACCCCAAGGTCTCTGCGATGGGGCCTCTCTCCAGAGCTTTGGCCGCTTGGAGAAGACACCCACAGCAGAATTGTAGGTGCAACTCGAGATCCTCAGGGTAAGCTTTCTCTTGTTTTTTGTTGAGACGGCGAGTAGCTTAGTTGTCTTCTGTGTTGTTCGACGTTTAGCTGCCTTGAATAAGTGTTCTATTGTTTCGGGCTTAGAGAGGAGAAGGGCTCTGGTGATTAGGCTTCTTTCTGGGGTTATTCCGAAGTCTGCTTGACGGAAATTTCTCCCGCGGTTCTAGGGCTATTGGAGCAGCTAACCCCCAAAGGATTGTGCGCTGTATTCCGTTGTGCGTCTATGGGCTTTGAGGGATAACATAGGGGGTGTAATGTATGACGTCTTGTTACATGTGTTGAGGGTCCTATTGGCGCTAGACAGTCCACGGGCCTCGATAGCTTTGGCTCGGGGATTTGGTGTTGCAGTGTGTCTGAAGTCTCAATGTGTGCTTACGGCTTTCGGTTAGGGTTTGGGAGAGCCCTAAACCCCACTTGGGTCAAAAAAAGGGAGGCTCTGAAGCTTCTGAAGACCCGAGCTTCACTGACCCTCTGCAGCCCCTGAAGACTCGAGGCGTGCAATCGGGTTTGGGAATTCGCAGCAAGCGGAGGTTGACATAGGTTAACGGCCGAGGGCCTGGTCCTAAATGATCCTTGCCCGAATGCTGAACTCACTGAAGCACGCAAATCGAGGCGGCCACGGTATCTGCCATCTGCGTATTGCAGATAAGGCGCAGGAGGCCTGGGGGAGCCATGTATTTACAGAGCATTTCAGGATCCGGGCGTTTCTGTTGACGCGTTGCGGATTAATCAAGCAATATCGGCTTCGGCGGTTAGCTATAATTAAGGCGTAAGGTTTGAGGGTTTGCAACCTTTTGTTGAGGGCCTGTGATTATAGGGCTTATTAAGGCGTAAGGTTTGAGGGTTTGCAACCTTTCGTTGAGGGCCTGTGATTATAGGGCTTATAAGGTGAGCAAGGTGTAACGAGCATGACTGCGAGGCTTTCCATGGTTTGCGCTTGAGCGATACTTTCGCCGCACGAGCCAGCAGGAGTGCTTCGTGGCCTGAGACTGACTGCAGTGGGCTGTACTGAAACACCCAAGCCTCTACCGTGGGGCCTGTAACTCAACCTAAGTGCGATGCCCATTGCCATGGCCGAAATCGGCGACAGAACGCCTTTGATTGCAGCGATTTCGGGCTCAAGGCTGCTTTCGGATCTGATGGATTCTGAAATTTGATAGGAACTAAGGGGCGTGGAGGGCTTGAAAAGAGCTTCACTGCCCAGAAACTGCTGAACCCTGCGTCCCACCTCTACACACTCAGCGCTGGATCACGAAAGCCGAACCGTTTCCTTTGGACCAGGCTTTCTGGCTTTATTTATGAGACGCTCGACTCTTTTCACGGCTCTTTGTCCCTTGAGAACCCGGTTAATGCAAACACATGATTGACCACCCGCCTTGGTAAGGACTGCAACTGGAGTACTGATAGCAAATATCAAGGTCCTTAACGAAAGTGGGTTTATTCATCAGGGGGCTTTGAAGGAATCCTGCATGCTTGACTGATTTTCCGGGTGTCTTCAGACAAGGCGGGATTCAATCGACACAGGGGAAACACCTCTAACGTCAGTCTTGAACCACATGGCAGTCTGACGTCGGTCGTCGCGACAATCACGCCAGACTATACATTTTCGTGTGTGCTGTCCAAGCCCATAGTTAATCCCAAAAGGACCAACACTCTGCACGTTCAAGCTCCTAGATCATCCCTGTGATGTTGTCGTACTTTCGGTGCCCAGCTGCGCTGAGCGCGGCTGCAGCTGCAATGTCGTTGAGAACGATGTCCTGAAGTTCCAGGGCTTTGGGAGTAAAGTCCCTTTCTGCGGCAGCAGCCCGTCATTTGTGTCTTGACCTGTGCCGTCGGTCTTTGCAAACAACAACCCCACGATACCCCACGTCTGTAATCGAAACTCATGAGATGTCAAGGCACAGACAACGTCCGCAAACTCCGCGCTTCAGAAAGGCTACACTGCTACACCCTATCTGCAAATCCCCAATCCAAATCTTCTACACGAAAAATCTTGTAAAAAAACACGTACAGCGCCCCCACAGTCTATAATCTACAAAGTTTCATCTGCAACACCTAAAAATCAAATTTGACAGTTCTGTATGCCTCGTATCAAATGCAGTGAAACCTAGGCCTTCAAACCAACAACTAATTGCTCATGGCCTCCTGCTTCGCCATCTGCAGAAAATACAATGTCTCGCTCCACGCTGATCGAGCCTGTCTCAAGGGCACGCCGCACCCTCAGCCCATCTAAACCCCAGGCCCCCGAACCATGTCAGAAAAATCCAAAACGTGGTCGGGTTTCGGGTGCCGGAGGCAAAAGGCTCAGCCATGTGTTTCGCGTTTACCATGATAAAACCCAGACCCGAAATTCTGAACCCGCAGACCCTGACCCGTATGGGATGGTATGAACGCACGCTAGCGATGCTCCAAGGGCATCGCAAAGCACCATGTTTGCTTTGATTTGAAAATCAGGGTATCCGAAACGAACTTCCGATGGGCGCGATCCCAACGGAGATTATGCAAGCGGAGAATAGTTTTTGTCGGTCTTCTGTGGCTGATGTCGAGACCACAGCAACGACCATTGCAGTAGGGGGCCGAGAAAAATGTGACAGTTCTGTGCTGTGCCGTCTGTTGTGCCGGCAAGGGAGAAATCTGCAACATCGTGGAACAAACGCGGTACTTGCTGAAGCTCCCACCCTGGAACCAGGCACCAAACCCGGATCTCCAAAAACATACTGAAACCCTTGCACAAACTGAACCGACCCGGACAAAACCTAAATTCCATGAAATTTTAAAACCAAACCCACTTTAAAAAATAAAAATGCAAAGCAACACACACGCGCACGCACACACACACACACAACCCTGAGCGCACAGACTTTTTGACCAGTCGCACAATGGCGTGCCTAAGGGAACTGGGCCCTGGCGTCTAGTGCAGCAGTTATTCCAGAAGGTACTTTCGCGGCTCATAGTGCTTTTTGGAGTGGGGTTCGGGCAGCCGAGTGCAAGCAAACCCCTAAGCACCAAAATTCTTTAATGCCAAAACCCAAAAACCCCAAAGCCCCGAACCCGAAACACGAATACGACCCCCAAAGACCCGAGAAAGGGTACCGGGTACCGCTTGGGAACTCGGAAGGAGCCCGGACAATTGAGGCTCCGGGCGCAGGAGCCCAGGACCTTGGCATAGTCCATGTAGCCCGGCTGAAGCGAGGCCCGCCTCGAGGCTATCGTTCCGGTGTTTAAGCGTTCGGGCTTGTAGGGTTTTATGGCTCAGCAGTTAGGATTTAGGGGTCGAACCTCAGGACGAGATCCAGGCGTTCTATGAAGTGCGAGACGAACCCTCCATCTTCTGATAGCCCAGGCCCCAACATATGCATCTCTGCAGTCTGAACTTACCAAGACCCTTCAGACCTAAATCCGTCGCTTTTGCAAGCGAAATGCCCCGACCGTGCCGTGAAGCTTGAACCGGAAATTCCACAAGATCATTGCTTCGGATTTCGGGCTTGGAGTTTGTGGGCTTAGGCTATACTGCTGCAAAGGACGTACTGTGACCAATCGGGGTTTATGCTTTCAGGATTTAGTGTCCGATCTTGGGGCGTTTAGGCTACTTTGGGGCTTCAGGTTTAAACGGTTTAGGAGAACAACGTGCATTTGTCTGCTGTGTATACAGTGCTCAAGAGAATGATATGGGTATGCATGCTAGGAGGAATGGGCTTAGGACAGGCAACCTGCGATAAATGATGCTAGTCATAGCAAGAGGCTGGCAGTATCGATATGACCCACAACATGAAACACGAAATCAAGTGAACGGCAATCGGACAGACCAATGCCGCAAGTATCACCACCACTGACCTTGCTAGCTGCTATATAGATCATGCTCGCGACATGAACCCCGAACCTTAAAAAAACACAACCTTCCAAGGTTTACTTTTCGGGTTATCACGGCCCGAAAATGAACCGGATTCCTTATTCGCCTTCTAGGGTGAAAGCCCATCGTTCCAAACTAAGGATCCCCCCAAGGGCCCAGCATCTGGGAGTTTCAGAAAACTAGGGGTACCTTTTTTTTTTTGGGGGGGGGGGGTTCCTTCAATAAGGCTCCTACTATTTGGGGTACCAGGGTACTATGTTAGGGTCCTCTATTGTCGGAAACTCCTATATGGTTAGGGGTTGCAATAAATACCTTAAGAAATCATAGTACTTTCTATTTGGACATCTTTCAGAGGGAACTTCTTGATAGCGAATTCCCCGAACCCTGGCCCAAGCCCTCGAACTGAACTACAACACTCAGACCTCATATCTTGAACCCCAAACCGTAAACCCTAAAACCCAAGCATGCTTCATTTCGACACCTTCTAATCCCAAGTGGCAAACCCCAATATGAAGGGCTACATAATTAGACTGCGGGTTCTAGGGTATCACCACTGCAGATACAAATGTCGCAGCTAACCGCTATGTCCGAAACCCAATTCCATGCTCCAAGCCCCAACCTCCCAAACATTAAACCCTGAAGTCCTGATCTTGAACCCCAATCTCCGACCCTGATCTCCTCAAAACAGGATAAGTTTTAAACACCAAACATCTAATGCCCTAAACTCTGAACTTCTCAACCATGAACCCTAAACCTGAAGGCGCGCGCCTAATCCGGCGAAGCAGCTGCAAAGACCCACTCCAGGAACGTCCGTCTTGGGCTAAGGAAGCGAACCTCTGGGCTGCTATGGAGTTCAATCCTGAAGTGGTTGCTGCAGCGTATATAAATGTACATACATATACATATATAAACATATACAGATATATGTGTATGTACGTATGTCTTGTGCAAATATATATATATATATATAATATATATTCTTGACATTTGGTGGTTTAGGATTTCGGGTTTAGGAACAGGGTCTGGCGGTTTGTGGGTTTTGGGCAAGCAAAAGATCACTGTAGGGTGCATGTTTTCTGACCGGCATTGGCAACCTGTTGTGGCGCCGTGGCCTTCTTACACGGACGGGTTTAAGGTGTATTTTGAGGGCCACGCTGGGTTTCAGAGGCTTTTGGAAACGAGAGAACTGTCAGTACAATGCAGAAATGATAGCATCGGCTTGTGACCCAAACGCGAAGAATGGAGCAAACGATAGAACCAACACCTTTTAGGGTTTCGGGTTTCGGGAAGTAGAAACATACGCAGCAACAGGATGAACAAAACAACTAGAACACCAAACTGAGCATCTTCTGCTCCAATCCTAAATTCAATAGTCGGGTTCAAGCCTCACCGACGAACCTGTAAACTTCAATCGCTGAATGCAAAACACTAAAATTCCAAGCTCTCAGCCCTAAACCCACTGTGAACTCCAAAGCCTCTAGCCAAGCCTTACCCCCAAAGGCTCATAGCCCAAAGCCATTAAGAACGCCAAACACCAACACCTTCAGAACACGCTAAACACGGCGACGAACGCCCTTTACTCCCCAAAGCCGTCCTTCTCACCCCATCTCTAGCAACTATGAACCCAACAGTCTGAGGTGTTAGCCCCTGAATCGAAGAGCTCCCTTCTCCCTAAAACTCCTCGCTCTAGGCCCCTTCGGCCCTCACGCAGTGCCAAAGATGGCACCGTTGAGTTCGAGTCCCTTGCATCTCCTGGCACGAAAGCTAAGGTTCTACTAAGCTTCGTTTTTTAACTTTTCGGGGTTCCTGCTGAATGCAGCACCACCATCACCACCACCAACAACCACAGCAACAACCAACAACCAACAACCGACAACCGAAAACCAACCACCAACAACCAACAGGCAACACACAAAGAGCAACAACCAAAAAGAAACAACCACAACAAACAACAATGACAACAACAACAGCAACAACAACAACAGCAACAGCAACAGCAACAGCAGCAACAGCAGCAACAGCAGCAACACCACCACCACCACCACCACCACCAACAACAACAACAACAACAGCAACAACAACAACAACACCAACACCAGCAGCAGCAGCAGCAGCAACAACAACACCAACACACCACCACCACCACCACCACCACCAACAACACCAACACCAACACCAACACCAACACCAACACCAACACCAACACCAACACCAACACCACCAACAACAACAACAACAGCAACAACAACAGCAACGACAACAGCAACGACAACAACAACGACAACAACAGCCACAGCAACAGCAACAGCAACAGCGACAACAACCACAGCAGCAACAACAACAACAACAACAACAACAACAATAACACCAACAGCAACAGCAACACCAACACCAACACCAACACCACCACCACCACCAACAACAACAACAACAACAACAACAACCAACACCAACCACCACCACCACCACCACCACCACCACCANAAACCCAGAAACTCTATCGGTTGTACATTATCCCGATTTGTCTGTCGCAAGTATGTGCTGCAACATCTCAAACACCTCAGCTTCCACCAACACCAACACCAACACCAACACCAACACCAACACCAACACCACCACCAACAACAACAACAGCAACAGCAACAGCAACACCAACACCACCACCATCACCACCACCACCACCACCACCACCACCAACAACAACAGCAACAGCCACAGCCACAGCCACAGCCACAGCAACAGCAACAGCAACAACAGCAGCAGCAGCAGCCACCACCAACAACCAACACGCAACAAGCAACACACAACAAGCAACAAGCAACAACCACAACAAACAACAAACAACAACACCAGAAGCAGCAACAACAACTACACCCTACACCTACACCACCACCACCACCACCACCACCACCGCCACAGCCGCAGCCACAGCCACAACCACCACCACTGCGACGACGACGACCACGACGACGAGAACGACAACATCGACCACAAAAATGTCAACGACGCCAACAACACCGCCACCACCACCAACACTACGACGACGGCGCCGGTGACGGCGACGAGCACCACCGGAAAGAATCTGCAGACTCTAGCCACTTAGGTACACCCGGGTCTGGCGCACAAGCACAAGTTAAGCGTGCATACGTGGCATTGCTGAAAGGCCGCTGAGAGCCTGGAGGCAGTTCAGGATGCAGCTATTGAGAGATCTGACTATGGACTACTCTTATGGCTTAGTAAGCTGGAACGAATACTACTGTCTAGGAGCTGATTGCATTGAACGATTGGTCTTTGATATTTGGGCATGTTGTGGATCTTTGGCAGTTTTGACACATCGGGAAAACCGCGTGGATGGAGCCAGTGGTCCCTTGCCGCGAGGTTTGGAGCCTAGCACAAGCAGGCAAGCTTACCTCAACGAGTTGCGTGCGGATGCAGGGTGCTGGAAAAGGAAATCCGTCGGAAGGTGCGGCTACGAAATGTCCAACCTCCCAAACTCCGGAACCCCTCCAACCCCGAACTGAGAACATGAAAGATATAAGTCAAGAGCCGCTCTGCCCCTGAAGCCCCTCAAAGCCCCAAGGAAAACACGTTAGTCTTCAGGTGTTGCTGTACATAAGGCTGCTATAATCCCTCAGTACGGGCCCTGCTTGACAAAGCACCACTTTCAGGATACTAAGAAGAATCCAGGAATCCTAATATGAGGCGAGGCTGTAAGGTCGGAAGATGGGTCTCCTCATCTGCGGTCTGCATCCGAGCCAGGCCCTGTAGTAAACCATTCTTTATGCGATTTCTGATCCTCATAAAGCTCTGAAACATACTGCACAACCCCTACACAACCCCAGTGCGCCTCCTTCTTCCTAAGCCCTTTGAAAAAGCTTTCGACTGCTCCTCTTTACTGGTTGATACTGGTTCGTGTGGGTTTTTGGGGTTATGGGTTTATGAGGACTGAAGGTTCAAGCCTTTCAGCCCAGGGTTGAGGTCTTGAGCCTCTGTTCGAGTTTGGTCCCTGAGCCGGACGGCCGGCAGATTTAGTCCTTGCGGTCTAGAGGTTTGGGATTCAATATTTAGGAGTCTTGGGTATATTCCGCACGTGCCTGTTTCCACTCCAGCCCCGCGCCGATGTTGCCTTCACAGGACCCTCTAGAAACGAAATTGTACCGGGACGCACCGTTCAATAACTTCCTCAGGATGGGGACGTTGTACCTTTGGTGGCTTGCAAGAAGTCTGCTTTATGGCAATTAGACAAGGGTCTTCTTGCGAACTCCGCATGTAGACCAGGAAGATCAAGATTAGAAGGGCCGGTTTGTCAGCATTTCCAAGTCTTGTTGCTGTCTTTTACGTAGTCTTGTGCAAGTCACCATCCGCCCGATATCCCCCATCTCGAACTACATCGTCCTTCAACTGAAACTTTTCAGGAGTTGAAATCAGCTGCTCCGTCGCTACAATCAGCCCGGCATTGATGAACCCAAAACCATTATGGCACTTGTCAAAATCATCAGGTTCCTGTGACGATCCATGCATCTACTTCTGCAAAGCCAACAAAACCTCCAAGCACGTACATCCTTCCTGCTTGAGGCACTTCTTGAACCCTGATCATCAGCTGTGGCTTCAAGAACATTGGCATGTTGAAATCCTCAAGCTCGATGAGTCCATCCGACCCCATATACTCCCAAACGCTCAGCCTTACCCTGCCAATCTGAATAACTCCATCATGGTGCTGGGCATCCCCAACTAAAGCTGTGCGACTGCAGTTCCATTAGTAAGCCTTCGAGCTCCAACACAAGTTTGAAACTCTTGGGATTAAAGCTTTGGACTACATTCTAGTCATCCTACTGTCTCCGTGTAAATCACAAAGTGGTCGCAGAGTGGTCAAGCTACTGGCTGTGCACGCTCCCATGACTGTTGAGGCTCATACTGTAAGTCACTTGATCTTTACATTTCCCCCGGCTTGGGAAGACCTGTTGTTTCTGCCCACGTCGCGGCATCCGCAACAGCTATCCTGCAAAGAGAACTTGTGCATCCGCTACAGGTGGAAGTGGTTTCAGAGGATCTATAGGGGCAGGGTTTGGAGCGTCGTGGTTGAGAGCTTAAGGGCTTTCGTGCTTACTGGTTCAGGGCTTTCGAGGTGCGAGGAAGGAGGTTCTGGGTGTAGGAGTTTTAACGTTTTGGGACCTATGCTTTTGAATCAACTCGAAGTAGAAGAAAGTAGAACGTAGAAGGCTAGGCCGTATCGGCAGCATCTCAACAGGTTGCATGGAGACCGCTGAACCGGCATCTGAGTCAGTGGCACTTGATCGGGCGGCCAGAAACAAGGCAAACAGCCCAACATGAGTAAGTATCATTTGCACACTTGGAATCTGGGGCTGCTTTAAAAACAGCACTAACTGCAAGAGCCTTACACTCCCAGTAAATGCTAAACCGCCAGTGGGGCCTTAGACATCTTCCTGAGGCAAGCAGCATGGCGTCTTGCCACTGCAAGCCTGGCGCAGTGGATTTATCTAGGCCTTAAGGTGCAGGTTGGAAGGTCCTAGAGTTGCAGAGGGCTGCATGAAGGCAACATTGGCAGCTTTGCCACAGCTTCGAATCTGACTAACACAAGGTTGCAGGCTTTAGGTTGAGACAGGCTTCTGGAAAAATGCAATGGCTGCCGAATGCAGAATGAAAGCAGCCGAGAAGCCCAATCGGAAGCTTCGCACAAGCGACGCCCCGACATCCGGCAAAGCGTCGCCAGGGGGTGAATACTGCAGGCCTGCGATGGAACTGTTGCAACTAATCCTCGTAAATCTTACTGCCCTGATAACTGATAACCCCCTTCCCAAAGTAGGGAATATCACAAGAATCCTAACATCCAGGCCTTTAGAGAAGGCCGGGTTTTCATCAGGGGGTCTAAGATAAACTTGCCGGAAATCAGAACCTTTTTATTCATGGAACTCGAAGGTTCCGCGCAAAGGAAGCCGCAAGATCCGCAAGTAGAAGCCAGCGTGATCTCTGGCTGATTGCTTAATGCAGTGCACGATCACGACAACGAACATCTGTAGCAAGAGACTTTGTCGTACCAATTGGGTATACGGTGGTGCCCCCCGCCCCCCCCCCCCTCCCCGCACCCCATGACCTTAAACCCACAAGGGCCTACCGACGATGGTAAAGCTTGGGTTCTGGGGCTGTCTACTCTGTCAATATTTCCGGGAAGGATTATTCAGACCCCTGGCAGAGAATTTTGGAGCACTCGGGCTCTTGTCCCCGGGCCTCTGGATTTGGGGAATTAGCCTTTTGGGGTCCCAAAAGCCTGCACCCGTGAGTGCTTCCGATAGAGGCGGAGACTAACAAAAGGTTCTGGTTAAGGGTCAAGGCCTGGGCTTTGTAGGGCTTAAGGCGTTTATGGCTCAGTGTTAATCTATATAGGTTTAGGGTTCAAGGCCTGGTTGTTGAGTTTACAGGGTTTGTTGGGGTTATGGGGCTAGGGTGGTCAGGGCTATGCAGCATTTGACGTCCAGCAAAGCTTGTTCAAGGCAGGGTTCGTTCAACAGCCGTAAACCAAGTTGACTCTGTGACTTAACCTTACCCATCTTTGCGATCACGACTGCTCTCCGCAAACCCAATACGCCTTGCTGCCAAAGCCGCTCCACAAAGGCCTGGGCGCAAAAGGTTCGGAATCGGCTTGAGGAGTGTGCGTTGAGGGGACTGGAGCAATAATCCCAAACCTACCTATCCAGAACACGGCGTTGGGATCTGTTGTGCCATACTGCAAAACATCATAGTACGGGAGAAATCATGCTCTTCTCTTTTGGGTGAAACGACATTCAATATCCTGAGCTAAACACTGAACCCCAAAGGTTAACGAATGTCTGGAACTCTAAACCATTAAACCCAAAGCCCTTAACTACGTTGGTTGGTCTATGTCTGGGTTGCTGAGTGCTTCGCCACCGCAAGGGGCCAACGAAAGCGCTGAAGACGGCCGACGACCTTTGTCCGAACGAATCAATGTGGTGGATGAAACGCTGAGCTTATAGCCACTCAGCATCTGCAGACTACAATGAGTGAGGATCTGCTGCTACTTTCGTGATGCAAATGGCAATCAGCAACTTAAACGAGACTGGCGCACCGCCGCTGAAAAGATTGGTCAGGCTTTGGGAAGCGTTCCTTTTCAGGGTGCGGCATTGCCTTCCCTGAAGCTGACATTTGTAGACTCGCTGGCGCCAGCTATGTGCACGGATGGCTCAAATTCGGCATGCATGTTGCATGCTTGTCTCAGCCAGCTTGATGGCAAGTGTCATCGTGCTGTGCAGTAGCATCCCTTTCCAACCGCTAAAGTGCTCAAGCTCACTGTGAGTGCAGCTGCTGTGCTGCGCGCATCGTGCCTTTCCGACTTTCCGGCTTGTCCCAGGAGCCCGATAGCCAAAGGTCCACCCCCCAAGGCACCGGCAAACTTGAAGGAGCGCGGATCACCGACGGAGAAGTTTCGGACGTCCCTTTCAGGGCCACGGTGAGAAGCTCCCAAAACAAACAGCCTTCACCCTACAGTGACCCTCAATCAAACGAACCCTAACTTTACGACAACCACCTCGGAAGAGGAAAAGCTCCTGTGAAAGCAGGGTTAATGTGTTTGGGGTTCACGGGTTTAGTGTTTAAGGATCAATGTGGGTTCAGGGCATTCAGGGCGTTTAGGTACTGGAATCTCGAAGGTGGTGCAAAAGCGTTTTGTTAAAGGGTTTAAGGGGTCGCCAGGGTTTTATGAGGGATCTCGGCCCTGAACCCTTACAGGGGATTTGGGGCTCTTGAGGAAAACCGGCGCCCTGATAAGCGTTTTTTTGCGAGTGGTACTCTCAGCCTCGGAAACTGCAGCGGATGCCGATGCAGGGGTGCCTCCAAAGGCACAGGGTGTTTTGCTTTTGGCTATGTTCGAAGATGTTCGAACTGTTTTTATAGTGGTGAGAGAAGGAGCTGACGATTTTCTGACGGGTACAAAGGTTGTTGGCTTTAGGGTCTGAGGTTTTGGTTAAAAGGGCAAAGGCTTCGGGCTTCGGCAAACGGGATTAGGGTTCAGGCTGCTTTTGTGCCCACAAGGCTGCTCCAAACAAGCAATACGCATAGTATCAGCAAATTCGAAACCACAAGCACCAACAACAACATAAGCAAAAACACATACGTGCAACACAGCTAAGCAAAAAACACATAAGTAAGGACAAAAGATGGCACGAGCTAAGTCACGCAAGCAAAAACGACTTGAGGGCTATAATTACTCATCTAAAGCACAGACTAGCGAAGCAACTAGCGCAGACCTCATTTGCACGTGTATATCGTAAACCGCAAACCCTGACTTCCGAACCCTAAGCCGCTAAACCCTCGAGTCCAAGCCCTTCAATCCGGAAATTCCACGAAGCCCTTGTAGAATCTTGTTTAAAGTACTCCATAAGCCCTCTGCAAAGCACTGAAATCCCTATAAGACCCTCCAGACTCCAGTGAAAGAGAAAACCTGCTGAAGGTTTCCAAGCTGAGTGGTTTGCCATCGCAGCTCCCTGGGATCACTTCCTGCAGCAACAGACAAAAGCTGCTCTGAGTTTCCAGCTGAGTAATCCCTCTTAAGGCTTTCTTTCAGGTCCTCCAAGGGGGCACTGAAAGGTTTCCTACAAGAGGTACTATAATGGCTACTGCTGGATTTACTACACGGGGTTCTTTGAGGACTTCTGCAAGGGTTAGTCTGGGTAGTGGAACATATAGCGTTTCTCGCCTGCGGCTTCGGGTTTTGGAGTTGCGGATATAAAGTGTTTAGGGTCCAGGGGTTGAGGGTTTTGGACTTGGGGCATGTAGGTGTTTCTAAGAACGGTCTGGGACTTTGGGCTGGGGCTTTTCGGATACCATCCACTAACATGTTCATGGCTGCACAGCATTGGAACTCCTATTTGAGGTTATAGTCGGAGCCGACATGGAATCCCAGAGGTGGTGTTGGGATTTCCCCGACCATTACAAGATCGCTTGAGCCGCACATCACAACGACGTTTCTTCATGACTTGATCGTCGAAAAACAGTGCAACCAAGCAAGCAGCACAAGTTGCAGAGCACTGAGAAATGGGTCCTTGGCCAGCTTCCGCAGCTTAAGCATCTGCCTGCAGGGCATAGGCAAAACATCGTATCTGAATGTTTCGCGATGACGAGTGCAGATCTTCAGCTTTTGCTCTAGATTGCAGCAGTCTGATTATGCAGATGCATCGACAACAACAACAACAGCAGCAACAGCAACAACAACAGCAGCAACAACAACAATAACAACAACTAGTACAAATACTACTCCGCCCTTACTGCCGTTGCTCCTCCTCCTCCAACTCCTCCGCCTCCTCCTCCTCCTCCTCCTAAACTCTACAAACCAAAGAAGCCCTGCATGTCGCATAATCGTAGAAATCCAATACATGCTTCACTCCCACAAATCCTGTAAGGTCCAAGTAAGCCCTAAAAAACATCGCTGTGATGTGGGCAGGAATATCATCAACCTGTGGATGAAGCTGTGAGTTGCAGGAACAGCGAGAAGGATAAAGCTGTTGGTTATGGGCTTACGGTCTAACTACGGTTAAGGTCTCAGCTTTTACGGACTCTTTTCCTTTTGCATGTATCGCCTCAGGAATGCCGGGTGTTTCGCGCTTAGGGTTGCAGGAGAATACCACAGAGCAGGACAACCGGTCAGCACCAACAGCTGCTAGCAAACAGCACAAGCGTCACGACCCTGCCTGTCCATCTCGCAGCGGTTAGAGAAGGAACAGGCAGGCTTGCGCAGCTGGACAGGGCTAAGGTCCGAGTCTAAGACACTTTAACGTTTGCAGGTTGGGGCACTGTGAGGTGGGCTGAATGCTCATGGAGGTCCGGGAGTCGACTATGCTCGTGGGGTTCAGCACCTAATCGGCCTGTGCATCCGAAAGCCACACCGTCCCTGTCAATCACATCAGCGTCAAGCATCAGGATGTAAAACATCAATTTCGCAATGCAAGTCCTAGCCCTGTATAACGTTGGTTCTTTATCATGTCAAGGTCCCATTCTAGTTCCAGTCTGGTGAACCCAAAGAGCTTGGACAGCGGGAGATACCATCCATTGCATGCTCTCAGCGGAGACAGCTCGTCATAAAGCCGGATGACTACGGCTCCTCAAGAGGCCAGTAATTGCATTGAATTCGAGGCTTCTTTTGCTGGAATTCTAAAATCGATCTGGCCTCTTTGAGCCTACACAAAGCACCTCTGCATGCCAAGGCAGGACGGACGTTCAGAATAAACGACGCTCCACTGAAAGTGTTATAATTAGGAACCGCCACATCAATCTGTACGACTCGACGACACCTCAGAGCCTGTAGCCGGAGCGAATGGTTTTGGCAGCCTGCGTCTGACATTTGGCCGATGAACAAGCCAAAGAACTAACAGGCACCAGACACCCTTCTAGATGTGGCCCGGCTTGGTTTGCAAGACTGCCACAAACAAGGCACAATGCGCAGAATGCAGGCTCCGCGAGCACCAGGGCTTGCTTTGCAAGCACGCTGCGTTGCTCGGGCAAGGCATTCGAATCTTTTGTCGTCAACCTTTTAAGGCAAGAAGTCCTATCTTCGCGTCTTTGTGTTTCGGCGCTGAGGGTTGCGGGTTGCATCCATCAGAAAACCAAAACCATGAAGATTATAAACCCTGAACGTCAGTTTTGACTCAAGCCACCTTGCACTCTGAACTCAGAACTCTTCATCGGCACCCTCCTGGTCTTCGAGGTACTGCTTGATCGTTTGGGACACCTGGGCATTCCACGGTACGGCACGATTAGAGCGTAGGGCCGGTTGAGAGTGGTTTCGGTCTCGGGATTCAGGGTTTAGTTTCAATGGACTCAACTCTGCTCAGCCGGAACGACGTCAAAAGAGATGTTCAGCCAGCAGAGCAGAATAAAAGGAATGGTCTACTACTGCTGTGAATATTGCTTCGGTGATGGCTACACCTCTATTGGTAGCGATCCATACTAGCAGCAATGCTGTAACACGCCCAGAACTATAGTGTACAATTTTTTGAAGTCAGGATCGCGCCATTGTCCCATCAGCCTGCAAACACACACACACACACATACATGCAGGTCTATCCACGGCTCGCCAAAAAAAGAAACTCACCCGAACCCATCACGCAGGCTTGCGCTACAGACCCTCAACCACAAACTCCAGCCCCCATTTGCCAAAGACCCCGAGTACCCCTTGACGATTGATTTGAGCAGCGAAGCATTTCCCCTGCAATCGGCACTAGGGATTTAAGATTCGGGCTGTTCTGACGTCCCCCCCCCCCGCACCCCCCCACGGCATCCCAAACAAGAAGCCGAAACCAAAATCTTTCTAGCCCGAAGCCTCGAAGCCACTAAAACCCCAAACCCCAAAATCAAGCCCGAGAAGCCCGGCTTCAGCAATCTAACACCAGCCCCGAGGGGTTTGCAGCACTTACAGGGGGTGGAGCAAGGTTTTTCAGCTTTCCAGAAAACACCCCACACATGTCGGAAACACCCTTACCATGAGATTGCTTCCTGTTAGACCAGAAGATTGGAATCCCAAACGCTGACCTTCAAGAACTTTAGCACCCGGTGCATCCCTGCAAATCTGACCGCGAAACCGGTACATCACCAACCCAAGGCAAAGCCCGAAAACGCATACCCACGCCCTCGAAGCACTTTAGTGGGCCTTAGATGATCAACTGCGTATCCTTCAGGTCTCCAAGCACTCAAACAGCATCGAACAGAGGGAGGGAGGGAGAGAGAGCGAGAGTGTGAGAGAGAGAGAGAGAGGGGGAGAGAGAGAGAAAGCTCCACGACAAGAAGTGGCGCACAGCCGAAACCCAATGATCCTGTAATACTCAATCCCCCCAGGCACCCCCAGTCTCTGGTTCAGCTCGGCCAGGTAGATGGCCCCGGGGCCTCACGGAAGCTCTGGATCTCTTCTTGAGAGGAGCAGGCAAAGAGGGTTTCGGATTACAGTTCAGGGATGGAATGCATTTTTACAGGCAGCGCAACATCCCTCGCCTCCACCTCTCTCCCTCCTCGGACTAAGGAACCGACACGTGGTGCCCTTGCTGGGGTCCAAGTCAGCATTCGCGAAGAGCAAGGTCTGCACTACCTTTGACATAGGGTTTGGGATTCTCTGGGTCTTTGGTTGAGGGTCTAAGCCGACTTCAGTAAGGGCTTTTGAGTTCTGAAACACAGATTTCAAGCCTCTTACGGTTTTCGGTCTTCCAAGGTCTTGGTCAATTTTGTGGACTTGGGCGATTTGCGGAGGCGGTACCGGCAGAATGCCGCCAGAAGGGTTTTAACGAATTTGACATCTGCCGTGGTGCCCTTAAGCTGAAACGTTGTGCTCTTCAAAAATGGCCTGGGATCTGTAGGATTTGAAGATCCGGGATTTAAGGGACTTGATGTCATGATCCACATTACAATCCTTATTGACATAGTTGATTCGAACAAATCACAGGCCTATCGACGATGACTACGACTTCAAGTTTGCGGCTCAAAGGGCGTGGGAGGCGATCCTAACGCCTGGTCCAGATGTGGCGCACCCAAAACCCTGAAAACCCTAGACGCTCAGAAAGGTGGAAACGAAGCTTAAAAGCGGGCCCTGACACCGACATCTGGGCTCGAACATTGACGCTTGCGTCGATTGGTTCAGGGGCTTTGCTGACAAAGCTCAGAAACACTGACTAGTGGCATTCCAAGTAGGTTCTGGCAAGTGATGACGAAAACTGACCCTCTTTGCCAAGGCCTGGCAGGGTTGCTGCATGGGTTTTCTTTTGGCGGGGTGCAGATCAAGTCTAAATATACAGGAACTATAATAGGGCATGTTGTTACTAATTACTCAGACTCCAGTATGCACCCTTTAGGCCCGCAGCCCCGTAGCCCTGAGGCCAAAAACAAACTCAAACGCGATTCAACACCGAAACCAGGAAATACAGGCCTACTAATAACGATGACTAAAGCAACAAGCACCCGATCTTGATCGATCCCAACAGCTTCACTTCCTGCCACGATTCCTACAACGATCGCTCCCATCAACGCTATGACACATTATGAGCGAAAGTGCGGATTTACCATGTTCCCCGACGTACTCATATAAAAACCTACTCCCCGAAACACTACCTACTTTGCGCAGGATCCCTCCCACTTTCTATTCTAAAGTCGGGCTCTGCCACAACTTGGGCGAGGGTATTATAGCTAGCATGGAGACCTTACGCTCCTTTCCGGCCGAGGGAGTCGCATCAGAATGGCCGTGCTCGGCGGCGAGGAGCATGGCCTCGATAGTGTGTTTGTGATTTTCTGGAGCCCTGACCCTGCCTAGTATTGGGTGTTGCACGGTTTTACAACATCCCTCTAGGGGTTTGGCAGAGCGCCAGGTTTTCTTGAGGGTGTGACATGGTTCTACAAGGGTTAATATGGTTTTGTACGGTCTGGGAAGGTTTTATATGCCTGGCAAAGGTAGTCATGGCTTCGCATGGGTTTATAAGGGATTTGTCTGGGAGTTTTTCCCCATAGAACAGGACACACAGGTTGAAACTTGTCGCAATGGTATCCCCGTATAGTCCCCCCATAGTTATAGCAGTTAAACAGCATAGTACCCCCGAAGCCCCAATGCATTTTCAGGCTAGGGTTCAGACCCGGGGTTGAGGGCACCAGACTTCAGTGATTCACAATTTCGGCCTTTGGAGTTTAGGAGTTTGGAAGGTCTCGGAGAAGACCTGCACACTCCATATTCCACAAGTCCAAGCCCTGGACCCCTGCACCCCAGAGCCTAAGGATGCGGGGACATCAAGGAAGTTCAGGCATGCCAGAGATTTCAACAGATGCAGGACATGAGCGGCGGCATCAATTCTCATTAGAATTACTTAGCCTACTAGGATTGTTGATTGATTCAGCGGCCTAGAGTTTAGCTTCGCAAGGTATGGAACTTCGAAATTGTTTTCGAACCACCCGGAGTGTCAGCCTTCGGCTACTCTACAACTCTGTCCATGTTCAGGCTGGCAACTTTGTCTTTCTACGCTCCAATGCTAGGAGTGTCAGTGTCGGTGAGATTTATTCTCCGACCGAGCCTTCCTTGCAAGCCTCTACAAAACAGGCCCTAGATCCGAAGACTGCAGGTGTAAACATCCAGACCTCAAACCTCTCCCCAACAAACGAAGGTACTACCCTGTGTACTTCAACCACCGCCAAGCAGCTTCGTTTTGATACCCCGGCGCTTGCTTTCTCCACGGCAAACGATGCGCTGAATGAGGTATTGAGAAGGGAATGACGGCAAAACACAGCCTACTACGAGGACGAGGACTAAGATAAAAGTATCAATAAGAGCCAATCTGCATAAGGTAAAGTAGCAGCAACAAGAGGTAGTGTTTGCTACCGTTGCTAGTGCTATACAATATGAGATATCTGCTATATGAAAGCCGTGGCAGTAATCTAAGCGCGGGGATAGATCAGCGGCTCACGCCACCGTTGGCAAGAGCTTTGGCTTCCGTGTCAAGACCCCGCTCTGTCAGGAGCCTGGGCGATTACGTTTAGAGCTTTCGGCTTCAGGGCATCGGGTTTGTGGGAGGGAATGATTTGGTTTAAAGACAATGGTCTAGGCCGGGTCTAGGGCTAAGGGGGCTTTGGAGTAAGCTGACTTCATTCCTTATCTGTGCCAAACTGAGATGCTCATAAAGTTGATGTGCCACCTTCGCCCAGCGCGCCTGACCTTGGCGAGCCTCCTCCAGGAGGGCGCCCAAGTCCTGCCGAGTTAGTGGCAAAGCTTTGGGCCCGCTATACATACTGTTACATACTCATGCTTGCGAGTATTGTAACCACAACTGCCACATGGCTACTCCTGCTAGTGACACTGACGACGATACTGAAACTACTACTACTCCTCCTGCTGCTACAACCAGATGTTAAGGCGAATTACGGATGTGAGGATTGCAGATGCTCTCCTGCTCGCCATCCCCCTGCGCTGCGTCTGTAGCCGGCTTAGCTTCTGCTCCCGAGATCCACTGCACGTGATCCAAGATCTCGTCAGTTTTCCTCGTGGGAATCTTCCAAGGCTATTAGTCTCCGGTTTAAGGTTTAAGCCAGTTTAAGCCTTCTGCTTATCCTTTGCGGGCATACTGTCTATTGTCGAGGATTTTGCAGCACGAACTATTACCAAAAGCCTATAAATCATAAACATAACACCATGTAACAACCATCGGTGGCAGTCAGAAGTCATCACACCTGACCTGTCAGAGGCCCTGAGACCGAAAAGCACAGAAACAACACACGCAGCATCGAAACCTGCCCGCCTTAAGGGTCATTTGTTGATACTATCTGCGACGGGTTTTGGCGTGGGTACAATTTCTGGGGCTCCTATGAATGTGAAGCCATTAAACCCTACAAAGCACCGCCTCGAATTCTCAATTAAAAAACCCTAAGAAAGTCACTGATCGGAAGCTCTGGAAGTCCAAGTATCGTGTAAGGACCCATGCGGTGCTTCAGAGCGGTGTCCCGGCCAGAAAAGCCTGGAGAGCAGAAGCCCAACAGGTCTTCAGTATATACTTGTACTCTTGTATATAGCGGGGGACTTAGAATGTAGAGGCCTAGGTGTAGGGCTTTCGGGCACAAACAACATCACTACTTCCGAACACGACAATAACGCCGAATTCTACTATGCAGGCAACTACGCAGGAAACTCTAGGAATGAGCGGAAGGATGTTCGCATGACTATGAACCAAAGTTGCAAGTGCCATTGCACGACGGCCGCATGAACTGAGCAAACCGGCGAACCCGAAACCGACCACCACGTTTAAACGGCCCTGGATCACAAAGTCGATACCTGCCGTTGCTCAAGCAAAACCGCCTACAGCAATACATTGTCGAATATTGCAAAAATTTTCCAGCATACTAAACAACATAAGCGTATGCAACATACCAAATCAGCCCAGTTTGCAACGGTACAACCCTAAATTTCCCTAAATCCACAAAAACACAAGCTAGAACCTCAAAACCCTGGAGCCCTAGACCACAGACCCTCAACCGTAAAGCCCAGCACACCCCTGAAAAGCCCGCGAAACCGATCCAAATCTCGATCAACACCTGTATAGTTGCATATTTCAAGGACCCTTACAAAGGCTAAAGGCCGCTGTAAACAAACCCTAAAGCCTCAAAAGCCCAACACTTGCCTTTTAGAAGCCCTCATATCAATGTTTATCTTAACCCTGAAAAAAGACTTGAGGCGATGAGAGCCCAGAAGCATCGGGAGACCGAAGGCATCTCGTGAGCCGCAACGAGCATGCGCTGGAAGGGCTGGAAAGGCGGAAGCCCAGGCCTGGGTCTTAGTCTTCAAAGGTTGCAAGGTGTTTTGGGGATAGGGTTTTACAGGGAATCGCAGGAGATTTGTAACGGTGTTGCAAAGGTTTTCAGGTTCAGGGTGCCTTCTAAATACTAAAAACTCATACTAAACTTGAAGACTGCTACTTCTCTCTCCTACACTTGCAGCTCCCAAGAATGGCCCAGATACATCTGGGGCAACTTGCGCACTATTCGGACGGCCGAAATCTTGACATCTCGACTTGCATGCAGTTGTGCCACACACTGTCGGGTTCGCGTCTCCCATACCCGAACACGATCTACATCGCTGCACGATGCAATACGACTTCCGTCGCAAGAAGTTGCACAGCTGTGCACTGCTCCAGTGTGACCAATGTATGGACAGCTGTCTTGCGAAAAGTTGGATGTGGCGAGGCTGCAAAGACCACCGTTGCTGGAAGCAACAAACAGTTCGGATGCGGAAGGTCCTGCGCTCAGACCATGGACTTGGGCCGGCATACTGCGTGTGAGCAGCGGCTTGCCAGTGCCCACATCCCAAAGGCGGACAGAACGGTCCAGACTCCCTGTGGCAACGACCTGGCGAGGAGTGCTGCCACCTCCGAGAAAGGCCAAAGATGTTACCGCTAAAGAATGTCCGGACCAAGAGTGGAATGGTTTTGCGGCTCCCGCGTCACCAAGCACGTCTGCAAGATTGTAAACATGCACTGCAGAATCTGCAGATGCAGTGACGAGAAAACCACCATCGCTTGAAACCAGGATTTGCGAGATCTCTCTAAAGTGTGCAGGCCAACAGCGAAGCAATGTACCTGTGCTCATCATCCAAATGTACAGTGTGCCGGACGCCGCCCCGGCAAAGCAGAGTGCTGCATCTGGGCTGAAAGCCATCGCAGTGATTTTTTCCGGCAAGCTCGCCCTGTAAGTTGGCTTCTTGCTCCAGTCCCAGACTTGCCAAAGAGCCTTGGTCCCTGAAGTCTACTGCTTTTACCCCCCAAACTTACCAAAGCTGATGACATGAACCATCAGTATTAAGCTTAAGCCCTAGTTCAAAGCATGGCCCAAATAAGCCCCAAACCCCGGGCCTCAACCTGTTTTTATCCCGTATCCCCAGGTTCGTGGTCAATTTTCTTCGTCCATCTCCATCGCTCACCCTACTGTTTGGGCCAATCAGTTCGAAGAGGATGGCAGTAGTAGTAGCAGTAGTCGTCGTCGTCGTTCGTGACACTGTTACGAATAGTAAGAGGTCAGTTTGGAATAATTCGGGCTTACGGGTTACATAGAAGTTGGGGAGGACATAACACGGCTTGAGGTAGCGATATCATGATTGGGGTTCCGAGATTAAACTACCACACCTTAATCCCAACCCCACCTTGTTCGCTTGCACGGCGAAGACATGTTCACCTCCCGGGTCGATGCAGCCGAAGGCGTTCGCTTGAACACCGCCAGGATCTTCGAGGTTGGCCACGAAGGCGCCAGATCTCAAGTCCTTACACGGTTTATAGTGCATCAAGGCTCTAAAAAATTTCCCAGGGCTTGGAGCCTTAGGGCCTTTATTTCTTTTGGACTTGCGCGTCTCGGGTTAGCGTAATAAACGGTTTGGGATTTGGGGTCTGTAGTGAAGGAACCTGGCCAACAACACAGGTTCTGGCTGGGGCTTTTAAAACGGTTTCTTTTTTGCGGTATGGAAACAGGGGTTTCTTAGTCAGGCTCCTACAAGGTTGAGGGTTAGGATTTATAGAGGTGAGGCCTGTAGGTAGGGGATAATAAGGCCTCGTGGGCTTCATGTTTTCGGGCTACAGCGCTCGAATGCCTTTGGGCGTAGTTTGTTCTCACAGTCGAGTTTCCACGGTGTACTGCAGCCCGACATTGGGGATTTTATGCTTGGGGTTTAGGGCTTTCCTAGGGGTATTTATTGAATTTTTCGCCATGAACCAAAACCCAAAACGCTTGATGCCTCAACTGCTCAGGTTCTGATCCCAGGATTCCATGATCACTGGCAGCCAGGACGTACTCGGTCATTGCTGAAGAGAAGCCACGCACTTTGCAACCGTGCCCTCGTTTGGACTTGCATTTCGCTTCGGGAGACTGTGACGGTTAGAAGGCTGAACCGTGAACCTTACGACTGGTATCTGTGCTCAGACCTTAAACCCCGAACCATATATGCCAAAGCTTTGAACTGCTGAAGTTTTGCACTGATGCTGAGATCATGCACTCTGAAGTGGCAGCCGAGCCGACAGGCTTCAGATGGACGGTATTAGCGTTCCCAGCGAAGGAACAACATAACGATTCTGTGTTTATGTGCTTAGGCTTTGGGTAGAGCAATTGAGGCTTACAGTGAGCCTTGGATTTTAAGTTTTGGCATTATGCTACCTTTACACCTAAACTCTAGGCCCAAGCCCTAAACCCCTTAACCCTCTAGGGACTAATCTCAAGCAGTCTCGGGCTTTTGGCTGCCAGTTAAGAGTTTTCTGCAGGCTTGAAGGCTTGGGGGAAAAGAGATGAGGGAAGCGGAGGGCTGATCATCTGGCTGATAGTTGGAGTTTTGGAGGCTCAGGATTAGGGTTCCTCCTGAAGCGCTAAACCTTGAACTTCAAACTTAACCCTAAACACTATATGCCTCGACCTCGAAACGTAAATGAGACCCCCTAATTTTAATCAGCGCTCCAGAGGTTGAAGCGGTGCCTACTTCCAGCCATCAAGGAATCAGCAAGGAGCTCGGATCAGGACAGTGCGACCTTTGATGGTCTTTTTTTCCAGGTCTGCCTGGCAGAGCCAGAGGCACACTTGGTCCCTTGGTTACTGGAACACTTTGTTCTTGTTCTCGCGGGTCTTATCTACTGACATTGGAAGAGGTTTTAAAGTTTCGCGTGGCTTAGGGTTCAGGATCTAACTTGTGGCGTTACAAGCCAATGGTAACCCTGATACACTAGCACACCCGACAAACAGCGATACTACAGCGACAACAACTGCTAACGAAAGTACATGCTGCAGGCATGAGAGACAAGCAGTGAGGCCCTGTGCGCAAGGACCGCCATGAGAAACTTCATGACTACAGTCCTATAGAAATAAGCTTTGACATTTCTGCAGTCGAACTCGGTGCACAAATGCATGTTAGCAGCACTGCTTCACTTCTGGCAGCAATGCTGCGCCTCCCGCTCAATGCACAGCGCGACGATTTCAGTGTAACCTGCCAGCAGCAGCACAGAACTAACGATTGAAGATGGAAGTGCACCAACGAAGCGCGGCAGCACATGCAAGTCAAAGTGAACGTAAGTTGTAAGCTCAAACCCAAAGGAGAACAAAGATCAGCAACACCGCAACAACTCACAAAACACGAATACAAAATCACGCCCCAAAAAACAAGCTGACCTGCATGATATGACGGGTTTCTATTTCTGAAACTCTGTACCTTGGATTGCTGCCAGAGTCAAGACCTGGCGAAGTTTTAGGGCTCTGAGGTTTTAGGGCTTTGGCGGTTTCAGGTTGTGAACTTAATGGTTAAGGAGTGGCGGGATAAAAAGGGTGCGAGATAGAGTGTGGAGCAAGTATACTGAAACAACAACAAGCTGCGGCCTGCTGCCTGTTGCCTGCTGCTGATCCTACTCCGGCTCCGGCTCCAGCTCCGGCTCCCGTTCCCGCTCCGGCTCCGACTCCGGCTCCTACTCCTGCACTACGACCATGACTACAGCTGCAACTGCTGCTGCTGTTACTGCTTCTGCTTCTGCTTCAGATACTGCTACTGCACCTGCTACTGCTTACTCCTTACTACTTACTACTTACTACCTACTACCTACTACCTACTACCTACTACCTGCTACTTGCTACTTGCTACTTGCTACTTGCTACTTGCTACTTGCTACTTGCTACCTACTACGTACTGATTACAGCTTACAACTTACTACTTACTACTTACTTATTACTTACTATACTTACTAGTCGCACGACGAGACAATAATAATGATGATTATATAAGACTAATACTGCTACTACCACGACTACTACTCCCACGACGACTACTACTGCTACTACTACTACTACTACTACCACCACCACCTATCTCGAAAAGAATGACGGCGTCTCTGGCGATGGTGACATGTCGGTTTTGAAGGTGATCAGCCCCCTGGAAGGCCACAGCACAGTTGAAATCTGGGCAGGTGAGCAGTATCTCCGCATTTGTCCTGCGACGATGCCCGTCTCAGTGTTTAGAGGTTTGATAGGGGGAAGCTTTGGAGCGGGTGGAAACTTTAATCCCGGCACGCGGAAAAACCGGCAATCGAATTCTACGAACGTCAAGCCTATAGCTGCTTGCTTGGCGAAGCAAAGCTCTCCGGGCACGGGTAGTGGTGGTGGACACCTGAATTACTTCGCTGCGCTACAAGTACCGGTTTACGGTTCGTTCATTAAATAGCTAAGCTCTCTGCAGACAGGGACAAACTAACTACGGTCATTCAGTCCGTGCTTCTTCACAAGATGTAAGTGCAACATCAAGCCCAAGCTTTCAGCTCGTCCTGGATGTTTATGAACTCTTCCATGTCCACGTTGGCCTTCACCGCTGCAACTGCCTGCAGCTGACGTCAACAGAAACTGCTGTTTGATTTAGAAAGAGCACCTGCACCGTTGAACGTCAATCCCCGAAAGCCGAACATGTTTCCAGCCCCGGTAAGGAATTCTGGCTGAGCTTAAAAAAGCCATGCTGTTGGACACCTTTTTATAGCTTGCGGTTCCATGTTATTCGGCCTCGCACGTGCCGAAGTCCCTGTGACAGTGGACAATCTGAGAATCGGTGCTGAACTGCGGCTGCTCATGCAGATTCGCTGCAGCAGTTGATATTCGACCCTTGACATGGGTTGTTATGGGACATGGACAAGCACAACCCTGCAAACAGTTGAAAATTTGTTGAAGGTTGCCGGAAAATCTCAAACAAACATATGGCATCTGCCAGCAACATAAAACCCGGTTCTTACATGCTGGCAAGCACAATGATACACAGTGTTACACATGAGACTGAAACAACAGGATAAAAAAAAAAAAACATGCCACGGTATGTAACAAACCACGACATGTCACAACTCATCATGTTAACTTGCTACATATTATATATGGCATTGGTGATATGGCACTAAACCAAATTACAAAGGGTCGTTCATCCTCAACTTCTTTGCAAGCATACATATGCACCTACATAATTCTATATATATATATATATATGCTCACCCCCCCCGTTGACAGACCATGCCCTTGTGACAGTGTACTCTTGGCAGGTGACTCGGCTGAGATATTGTATCTAAACACGCACCACACGACGATAATCTGTATAGTAGATATACAACGTGTACTTTTAACATGCCATGTACTGAGGACGCATGCACCAGACGCGCGGCACATGAGTTAATAGTTTTGTGGTAGTATTGANCTTTTAACATGCCATGTACTGAGGACGCATGCACCAGACGCGCGGCACATGAGTTAATAGTTTTGTGGTAGTATTGATATCAGGATGAGTATTAGTATTAGTACTAGTATTAGTATTAGCATTAGTATTTGCATTAGTGTTTACTGTAAGTATACATATCAATACTAGTAAATATGAACTAGTGTTAGTGCTCATGTTCGTGTTAGAGTTAGTGTTCTTGCCAGTGTCAATGCCAGTAATAGTACCACTGCGAGTATTGGTATCAGTCTTTAATACTGGGTTTAATATCAGTTAATAGTCGCAGAAGTGCTAGTATTAGCATCAATATTAGAATCAGTTTTGATATGTTAGTATACTGTTAGTTTCGTACATTAGCAGATTAGTATGTCAATACATTAATGTATTCGAGCGGTAACATATTTTTCTACTTGTATGTTAGTATATTTAATATGCTAGTACAACTGGTGCATGAGTACACTAGTACATTGGTGTATTAGTATATTAGTATATAAACATACAAGCACACTCGTACATTAGTATATCAGTATACTAGTATATGTACTATTTCGTGTATTGCCTAGTGATTTAAAAGTATATCAGCAGGTGGGCATATTAGTACACTACTTTGTCATGTCGGCATACTTGCATATTACAGTAGCCGTATATTAGTATATTAGCATATTAGTGTAGTAGGTTCATACATGAACAAGTAGTATATTGTTACATTGGTATATGTGTATCCTAAAACATTAGTACATGGGTGCATTAATATATATTTGTATTTTAAGATAGTGGCAAGTATTTTTATGTACATTAGTATATGCTATGCAGGTGTCTATTGTTAGTATTCATATCAATATGAATATGATTATTGGTATTTGTAGGAGTTTTAATGATAATATTCGTATTAGGATTCTTCATAGTCGTATTCGAAATAATATACGTGTTAATGCTGGTATTAATACTGGTATTAGCTTGAGCATTCAACAAATTTTCAATGTCAGTATTAGTCTTGGTGATAGCATGACTTTAACATCATAAGAGTATACGTATTTGTATTCGTAGGAGCATCAATGCTTATGTAAATATTGCTGTTAGTATACATATTGTGATTAGTGTTAGTAATAATGTTAGCGTTAGTACTAATATTAATCTGATGATTTGTATTTGAAGGAATGTTTGTTTTAGTATTACTCTTGATTGCAGGAAATACGAACAAATGAATGCATGAATGAGTTAATGTATTTGTATTCTAAAAAGGTGGTATGTATATTCTTATGTACATTAGTATATGCAGGTGTGTATTTGCTCAGCGATGCTTCGCCCTACTGTGACGTCATATTGGCTCCAAGAATGGTAATAGTTCTAGTCCGATGCGGAGACTGGCACGATAANTAACCATCGACCGCTGGAAAAACCTGGCACTTTCGCTGGAAACTACCATGTGAACCTGCTCCGCTGGAAAGTTTCCATTGCGCTGGAAAGTTTCCATCGATTCCACAACTTCATGCCATTGAGGCCTATGGGTTCCTCGCTGGGTTTTCAATGTCCTTTCCGCTGGGTTTTCAATGTCCTTTTCGCTGAGTTTTGATTATGCTCTTCGCTGGGTCTTGAATGGCTGTCGCTGGGTTTTCAATATTTTTGAATGTCCTTTGAAAACCTGTGAAAACCCGTGAAAACCTGTGAAAACCCTGTGAAGACCTGTGAAAACCTGTGAAAACCTGCGAAGACCTGTGAAGACCTGTGAAAACCTGTGAAAACCTGTGAAAACCTGTGAAGACCTGTGAAGACCTGTGAAAACCTGTGAAAACCTGTGAAAACCTGTGAAAACCTTTTGAAAACCTGTGAAGACCTGTGAAGACCTGTGAAAACCTGTGAAAACCTGTGAAAACCTGTGAAGACCTGTGAAGGCCTGTGAAAACCTGTGAAAACCTGTGAAAACCTGTGAAAACCTGTGAAGACCTGTGAAGACCTGTGAAGACCTGTGAAAACCTGTTAAAACCTGTGAAAACCTGTGAAGACCTGTGAAG
>BGNK01002046.1:1797-33905 GCA_003297005.1 Symbiodinium sp. clade A Y106
TGCTTACCTGCTCTGGCCTGAGCACGTTGAAAGGCACGCTTGCGCGCCTTGGTCATAGTGAAACTAGCAGAAAATCCAGAAGTTTTCGCCTCTCTATGAGAGGCTCCCCAGGTGTTTCTAGCTTGCACCTGAACCCGCGGGTCTGCAGGACCGGCATGAGCTGATGCCATCCGGATATTAACGTCCTGCCGTGGGAATTGGGACCCACGCAGCTTGCCGGAGTCCAAAAGAACTGCAGGGCCACTGTTCACAGCACTCAGAAGCGCAGTAAGTAGGAGCCAAAGAACCATCATCCGCNGAGTCCAAAAGAACTGCAGGGCCACTGTTCACAGCACTCAGAAGCGCAGTAAGTAGGAGCCAAAGAACCATCATCCGCAAGCGAGGCCCTACACACAGAGGCTGACTCAAGCCGAGACCATTGTGTTCTAGTAGTAGTCGTCGTCGTAGTAGTAGTAGTAGCAGTAGTACTAGTAGTACTAGTAGACTAGTAGTAGTAGTAGTAGTAGTAGCAGTAGCAGAAGTAACAGTAGCAGTAGCTAAGTAATAGTAGTAGTATCAGTCGTCGTCGTCGTAGTAGTTTTGTCACTCGCATGGCACGCCGATGACGCAGTAGTAGTAGTAGTAGTAGTCGTCGTCGTCGTGGTGGTGGTGGTGGTAGAAAAAGGAGTCGTCGTAGCAGTAGCAGCGGCAGCAGAGCTATGCACCGAGGAGTGGTCGTGGTCGTGGTCGTGCCAGTGGTAGTAGTAGTGGTAGTGGTAATTTTTTTGTGGTAGGGGTAATGGTTGTGATAGTCGTCGTCGTAGTATATAGTAGTCGCCGTCGTCGTAGTAGCAGCATCAGTAGTAGTAGCGGCAGCAGCAGTAGTAGGAGGAGGAAGAGGGGCAACGGGTGGTAGCAGCAGCAATGACAAAATTGTTTCCTGGCCAATCCGAAGCTGTCCTTGGCGTCGGTATATATCCAGCACACTGCCAGTGCGAAGGACCCCGCCCATGCCTCAGAACAAGTTGCTGAAGAGTGGTCTAGGCTCAGGCAAACAATAACCTCTGCTGCAGACTGGCACGAGCTAGCACTCGTACGTGCGTGCCGATGCCAAGTGGTCGGGCAGGCTGCCACAAAAGAGTTCAAGTGACACAGCCTGAGAATTTGCCCTGCATCGGGAAACTATTGCCTGTCGGACTATCGTGAGATACTGGGGTATCTTTGGGCCCCTTGAAGTGAAGCCGATCATCATGCCAGGGGAGTCAGCCTGAGGACCTAACCCGGGGTACATTTATCAGGCCAGGAAGCCTCGGTGATGTGTCGGTCTATCTGTGAAACTGTGAGGTAGCGCCATGTCGAAGCCCAAGCTGATGGTGCACCAAAGCAGAAAACCGTGGCAAACACATCAATAGCACGGAACGGCCCGTCATGAAGAACTGCACTGCATGAACCCGCATATCCAGCAAAACGACGAAGCAGACCGGGTGAAATTTGGGGGAACCCAGGTCTGAAGCAAGGAGACCTTGCAATGCGATGATACATGAATGTACCAGAGACGTACACCTGCCGTCCGTGGACCTCGTGGATTGGCTTGCAATTCGTGTTCCACTGCCTGCCTATTTCCGGAACTTTGCCCGTCTCCGGTAAACTCAGTGACCAGCACGTGCAAACATGAACATGCATCAAAATCTTTTATGGCTCAGACCGTCTCCTACGGCATCGCCATTCACGGTTGTAAGCAGGCTAGCCATAGCACATCCCAACGAACCCAGCCGCGACTTAATGGGAGGAAATGGCAGGGAGAACAAACACGTGCGGTCCCGCACCTGTACGGGTTCAGCTGAGCGAGGCGTGGCGGTTGAGTTTGAGGCTTCGACTCTTATGCTTGCACAGGCAAGGTTTAATGGGTTAGCCACTGCGCTTCCCGAAAATTCCCAACTTTGGGACAATTACGCAAGATACTCGCACACCTGGAGAACATTCCTGTACACATCCCCAACAGGCTCTCAACTTGAACGAGGCACTGCCAGGTCGTATGGGGTCGCAAAGCAGTACGTGGCAAGGCCCGCATAAAGCAGAGGAGTGAGATGATTGTACCTGGGACACTGCCGGACTGACGCTGCTTGCTGCCTGTCGCCAAAACAATGAACATCCGACCGAAGATGCAGAATATGCGATTCCTCGATTAAGAAGACTGTGTTGACCCTGTGGGTCTCTGTCGTTGCTAGTGAAATGGTTCTGCTTACAGCCCGCGCCGTGCCAGACAGCCGTGCACGCAGTGGTGCACATGTTCGACTACAGTCGCGCTCTTTCCAGTCCCTCGTGGGCCCAGTCCGCCGGAGGCAGGGGAAATCATGCTCCCACAACCTTGCTCCAACTGTACTGCAACAAGTAGCAAGACTACTTTACTACGAGGACGACGACGCAGTACGACGACAATACCATGACGGACGGGATGACCTGGCCATGGCCATTACTTTACCAAAACGATGGGTTGCAGCACCCGACCATGCGCAGCTTGTGCACAAGGAGCTGCAGATTACGCACCTATATAGAAAAGTTTGCTACAAAGTCCATGTGTAACCCGAACAGCTCCCATGCATCAAGCTTGATCGAACCAACAAGGCAAACTGGCAATGACTATGCAAACAACCACACTTCCCCGCTCAAGGACCAAACAAAGATCAACACATCAGCAGCTTACCTTCAGCTGTTCTGCTGCCGGTGTGCGCGTCGTATCTGGCATAGCTGGTCATGCAGGTCACAGCCAAAGGCATGGTCACCTCGAAATGAGACACGCTCTTATGCGGCCACCGTCTTTCCCCGAGACATGGCGGTAAACAACACAGCAGGACATGCCCTATGCACATGACCGACGACAGAGCAGCTGAGGAGGAATATCACTACACAATTTTTATCTCGAGATGAACGGCCTGGATGCATTCTTGTGCTTAGTAACCTTCGGCAAGCGGCCATCTGAATGGCGTAGTAAGGAGCAAAAAGCTGCACACCAGCATGCCTCATACTCACTGTTGGGAGTAGGTTCGGGGAGTTCTGGCTTTGGCTGGTGTTTATGGCATGGTCTTGTTGTCTCACTCCTGCACCCCGAAGCCCGGAGTCACGGTCGAGCAACACGCAGGCCCCGTCTGCCAGGCCCCGGTTAAAGGCTTTGAGGTCTCTCGGTGCTCAGGCCCAGGCAAACGCAATTAACCTCACAAAGGAAATAAGCTAAAGCTCGAGATCAGAGAGACGCAGCTCTTTTTTCTTTTTCGTTCCAGCACTACTAACGGTCTACCTGCGCAATTCAGCCAAGCGAGTCCATCCCTGTGACCGTTGCACTGTTTGGATGCCCCCCACGACAGAGCTCAGCTGACGGTTTTCTCACAATCGAAGAAAATGTGAGACGACAAAAACGTACCTGGCATGATGTAGCTGGTGACCACGGGAAACTAATGGTGAGACCACAGAACCACAAAGACCACAAAGGCCGGCGCACAAACACAACACCATGCGGCGCAACATGGGCAGAGCAGCGAGACATACACCCAAAAAGTCCGACACTCTTGCTTGATCGAGCGTTCTGCTACTGGTTCCCTTTCTTCGAGTCCTCTAGACCCCAAACAAACACCATCCCAATCTCCTGGATGCCAAAAAGGTACGATTTGATGAGCAACATGATCTCGGCAGGAATATGCCAAGACCCGATGCCGCCTTGTCGCTCAAAGGGGGCTTGTTGAAGGTTTGGCTGCTCAGATACCACAGGGAGGTTCGCTTTGTTGGGTAAGCTGAGATCAGGTCGTTCGAAGCTCCCGGATATTCTGAATAATTAGCTAATTAGTTGGCCAAGCCCCACGCAAATTGGGAGCATGATCGGCCCAGAACCGGTGCTCTGAAAGTCCTCGACCCGAAGATATCAACCGGCTGCATGGCCGTGTCAGATATGCTCTACCGCAATTATCGCGAGTCTGGCGAAGCGCCCCCGGGCGGGCAGCACTCTGCAAAGCCTGAGCCCGGCACCATTTAAAGCTGCACCCATTCCGAGGTGGATCAAGCCCGCGAGGATCAGGTTGGCACTGCATAGCCTCGAATCGCATTGGATTTCAACGACTTGGAGACAAGAGCAATGGTGCGACTACTCAGTCAGGCTATGTGTTGAAGCTTGGCAGCACTTGACAGCTAGCCCATCCTAGCCCCTTATTTTCGAAGACATGGGGCGCACTCTGCCTTTGATCTACTCCCTGCAACCGTCAGCAGATCTGCATCCCGAAGCATGCACACCGGCTGCACCGGCTGTGATCGAATGTGGCACTTGTCCTAACAGCTGTCAGGTCGCCTGATGAACCATCGCGGGGAGTCTTCCAAGCGTTCCTCGGTGAGCCTGACGATGGGCTCTGGACTATGCAGGCTGGTGCCTACGAGTTTGACATTGACACTCCCTGAAAAATTGCACAGGGCAAGCCGGAGACTAAGGCTCACGGCATGGGGAGAGGCATAGGAATCTGCAAAACGTCGGTCTTGCAGACAACGAAAGCAAGATCGTCAGGAGTAAGGTGAAATTACAGCTTGCAAATCACGAGAATCGAGAAATGACACCGCACGCACGACAACGAATCCCATCAACTGGAAAAAAAGGAACAACAACAAGTTCAGCCTTTCACTCCTGAGAAGGCCCCGAAACCTAGGCGAAGGAAGCATAGCACAGAAGGCGTGGGGCGACTCGTCAGGCAAATCTATTGCAGCACGGCACTTCCGAAGGCTCACAGTGCAGAAGCGTAACTGGCAGAAAGTGCAATAGCTAGGCCAGGCAGATGCGTGCGTCGTAAAGCCATATATATATATATATATACGTTTGAAGGCAATGTGCACGAAAGTCGCCATGCCAATCGTCCTTGAAAACTGCTGCTGGAAACTAAGGGTCGACACAAGATGTGTGCAGGGCGGGGACTGCTGAAACAGGGGAGGGGGCCCCCCCGAACTTGTACACTGCCACCGCTAGTTTGGTGGGGTAATACCTTTTGCATCCGGGCTTGGGAACTCGGAAGGGGAAGGTGACAGGCAACAACAGCATCGCACCAAGCTGCAGCACTACTGGCTACAGTTCATGATCTTACGATGCCAAAGCTGGGGTAATACCTCCATATCAATCCATTTGCGTGGTGCCGGGGGGTTTCAGGATCAGATAAGGGCCTAGGCATGCTTTGGCCTGGGCCACTACTACTTAGAACGACAACTCCCACAAGCTTCACAGAGCTGGCCGTCGTGACAATGCATCCACGGCACCAGCTCAACCCGTAGCACGCGAGAGTGACGCCAGCAAACAGATTACTCGCGACAGGCACGTTCTGCATCCAGGCCGGAATCGAGGCCTAAGCGAATAACAAGGGCAACCACCAAGTGCTGTTGGATTTGAACTAGAATGTCCGGCTGAACTTTGTAAGCCTCCAGGGTTCGTAGAGGCTCTGGGCATCTCGTGTGAATGTGAGGTTGGCAAAGGCTTCCGGTAGACAAGCAACCTCCGCTGGCAAAAGGGAGAAAGGACACTTCCCCAGCTATAGGGATGACGAGACCGGCTCTGGTTGTCGGGGAAAGCGTGAGGGAGGGAGGGAGGCAGGCAGGGAGGGAGGGAGGGGAGAAAGAGAAAGAAAGAAAAAAGAAAGAGAGAGAGAGAGAGAAAGACGGACAGAGAGAGAGAGAGAGCAAGGTGTGTGTGTATATATATATATATTTATATATATGTTTCACTGTGTCCGTGCCTGTGTCTGTGTTCGTGGCAGCGTCTGCGTACATATGTGTGCATTCAGATTTAACGCTTCCTCGCGGCTGATGCTCAGAAGCCATCCAATCCCACCTGACTAACCCACACACACACACACACACTCACACTGAGCAAAGCCATGCACAAAACCCGGGACCTAAAAGCGAAGGACCCTGAAGAACAGACCGCAAACCGCAGGACGATGGGCCATTGCACAAGAAGCGCCAAAAATGGAACTGTGCCCTGTATGCAAAAGCTGTAGCTGTAAGTGCCATCCAAGCGCTCCCATCGATGCTAGCGCCAGTGAGGTCCCGCCCGTTGCAGCCGTGGCTGCACCGCCCAAGAGCAAGATCCTGGAATGCGCAAGGGGCTCGTCTTGGAGCGGTTGGCAGCCCGCTTTTCATCCAGATGAAAGGTCTGTATTCATGTACTCGGTCGGTTCCCTAACTCAGCCCTGTCAGGCCCACAAGCCAACAGCCAAAACGAGGAATCCAAGCAACCGCCGGTTGACACTACCACGTAAGAAACCAAGCGGAAAGCTGCCTCTAGTCACGGCTTAGCGGACAGGGCCAGGTCTGGAAAACATCGTGGCCACTTTGCGCTTGTTCTGACTTTCTAGAATTAAACCTCAGGCTGGAAATTTCTGGGGTTTGGGTTTGCGCGACGACACTCATAATGGCACAATTTGGTGAGCTTGGTGATACTGCTACCCACATGACTCAGGTTATCGCTGACAGCAATACTATGGAAGAAGCAATAATGGCAGTAGTCGTCCTAGTCGGAGTGGTATGACCAACCGGTGGTAACAATGTGGGAGTAGTCACAGCCGCAGTCGCAGTAGCAGTAGCAGTCGCAGTCGCAGTAGCAGTGGTAGCCGCAGTAGCAGTACCAGTAGCAGCAGGAGCAGTGGAACCAGCATTGGGAGGCTGAGGGTGAGGGGGAGGGGGAGTAGGAGCAGTAATTAGCAGGATTAGCCTCCTACGTCACGTGGACTTCATGAAAAGGCAACAGTTTCTGCCAACAAGAGGCCCAAAGGTTATCAGGTGATCGCAGCCGAACTCGCCCAGCAAGCCTAAAACAAAGCGTGAGGCCAAGGCTTGTCACGACAGCTTCCTGGAAGCCGGAGGTGCTCCTCCGAGTGGTCCGCTATCTTCGGTTAAAGGGATGCTACCATGGTTGTCTGGACATACACAAGGCAAAGACAAGTGGTGGCATCAGCTTCGTTGAAACTCGCTCCGTAATGGTAACCCTCACTACCGAGAGTAAAGGCGCAGCGATCCGAAGCTCCGTCTCGTGGAGGCTCACCGCAGTGAATATGGGCCCTTTGCTTGCGCCTCCTACCTGGATTTTCCACTGCCCCGAAGAGGAAATGGATAAGAACTAGAACTAGTGAATCCAGGTATCTGTTCTCGTATTCGTGCTGGAAGGTTTCATCTAGACTTTGGAGCCTTTCGAGAATGACAACCACCAGAATTCTGGCACACTTCGCGAACAGAAAGACTAGTAGCAGTATTAACAGGCACCGACTTTGTGACAGTTTTCCAACCCACGAACCCTATCTAAGCACAACACTGAATCGTGCATCCCGAAGGTGAGGTCGGGCCCAATGCCGGAGTCTAAGAGAATTGGAGGTTTCGTTTGATCCCTGGGAGGCATTGGGCTGTCGACAAGTTCCCAGTCGTCAGATTGCTTGACGTCCGGCTGACGACTCTGCAACGCAGTCCGAGCTTCCTAGTAGCATCACACGCCACAGCGAGTCAGCATCCGGTACAATGCTGGGCAGTGCTAGTACGTATGCGCTTCAAGTTGCTTTGAGGGAGCCGTAAGCACCGGATGGAACGCAGCCGAGCAGCACGAGACGCTCCGCGGGATGGACAACCTCGTGCTGCTCTGTCAGGGGAAAGGGTCAGAACTCCGATGCTCGGATGCGTTTCTTTTCAGGCTCACAGCAAAGGTGCCCATGGCGTAAGGCTTCTGATATTCTGACACATCCAGAACCACAGAAGCCTTGACCCCAAACCCCGAAGCTCTCTCTGAGAATGCCGATAGAAAGCGGTCTGCCGTCATCCCCCTCCTCCTCCTCGCCAGCTCCTGCAAACACTGGTTTTTTTCGGGGGTCGTTTGCCTCCGGAACCTTTATCAATGCTTGTTATGGCTGCCACGCCGAGACAGCAGCAACCCAAAGAGACTCGCGAAGGCAACCCGAAGATCGCCCAAACAGCTAGTGACGAGCGCAGTCTACCCCACAACCTCACTCGACATTGAGTGTAAGGTTCAGACTTTATGCATTGGTTCAGGGTCTTTCGCAATTTTGAGTCCGACTCTTCTGAGGTCCCGAAGTTCGCTCGGGCTGTGGACTTTGCACTTGCAGGCCCAACAGGTCTGGGACAGGAGGCCTCGACTCTCACACTGGCGTTTCGACTCTCGCAACTGGCACAAAGCAGGCAAGGCTTCGCAACAACTGGGTCCACACACATCGATGTGCAAAAGGGAACAGGGCAAACTCTTGAATCGCCGGCCTGGCATGATCTCAGAGAAGACCGACACTGCAAAAAGCTTAACCATCAAAGGATTCAGAGGAAGGCTTCCCAAGCTAAGACGTTTGAGTCAGGCCCATGGCAGGCTTTAGCAAGAGACCAAAGGTCCCAAGCTGTGCATCTACTGACATCATGCTGCATGAGCCCCAGCATCCTGGTTTTTAGGGTTTTGCGGAGAGGCGAGGGGTCAGAGTCTAGGGTTGAGAGAGTTGGGTTGCTTCTCGACCTCGGACATGCGCCATCACAGTTGTCAGTCCAGGACTATCCATGTATTGCACGAATTTAAGAACGGCCGCATGTCAAAAAGCAAGCTAATTTGCAACAACTATAGAACACTTAGTGGGCTCTGTAAGCGCATTGCAATATGGGGGTTGCCTTTCCCTGCTCCTTAGCATTTACGCCACAACTGGAGCAGTCTACCGAAGTGCCAAGCCCACCCGACCTCTGGTCAGGCTAGCCGGCAGCTTCGGATCTGCTGCATCCACGCCAAAGAGCCTTGCTCGGCTTCACGGCAGCTGCACAGAAAAGCACTCTGACTCAATGTGTAAGCGCGTGAGCTACTTTTGGCATCCAATGAAGCCTACAGCGGTCCCTTCCTTGCGCATGAGCCTAGCTATCGAGATACGGCTTGGCAACTGAGTTATGTTTGTTAGGAGAGCGGCAAAACAGACCAGGTGCGTGTGATTGCAAAATATGTGTTTGACAAATCAAATGCTGCATCCGGCCTCATGGATTAGTTTGACATGTGGAAACTCTAGATCGGTGTCCTGGAAGCAAGCAATCACCCTGCTCACGAAAATTTGGCCTGAAGCTGCATGCACATGGCACATCCTACGCCCGACGCCTCGTCCTATTAGGTCTATCGTACCGTAAGCACTCAGAAAACATGAACGAACACAGGCAAACCGCTTCAGCCCCACTTAGGGGTTCGGAGGAATTCTGCGAGGAGTCTCATGGACATTCACCGCATCCTTGCTTGTCAGCCGAGATACCAGCACGCAAAGTCCATCGTGTCAAGCGTCAGCACCACGAAGGGCCGTAACCTGGCAAAGCATGACGGGCTTGTACCGACCTAGTCCTATTAGAAGGCCGTGCATGCGCAACTATTCCTGCCCTGTGCAATTTAGCATAATTTAGCCCCCGTCAAAACAAACGTTGTCTTGTTAGATGGGCCATCTGGGGCTGCGTGCTGCTTTATAAGCAGCTCAGGACCCATCAACAAAGCTCGCTTTGGTTGAGCGTCGGCCGCCGGAGCTGCACGGGATGCACGTTGCTCAGCAGTGCCTCCACCGCCTGGCCGAAGTTCCGAGTCTCTTAGAGCTGCCGCGACAAGGACAACGACGAATAACATCAACCGACCAACGAACAAGGAACCAGCAAGCTAGCGAGAGAGGTCCTGATTCCTCACACCAAGCTTCCCGAACCAAATCTTAGCCTTCAGCCCCAACGCCAGCTGCTAAACCAAGACTTTGTAAAGATAGGCCTGAATCAAGCTCGGAAGTAGGGTCCGACCTGCTCCTCACCGTCCAGCCAATGCAAGTGATCCTTCCTGCCGGCTTGGAAGGATCCAGTGTTACCGCTGGGATTTCTGGCCTCTGCACAAGGACAGCCTCCCTTGTCGATCAAGAAATCACTCGCTCACCAAACTTTGACAAGATGCCTAAGCCTGAGGCTGAGATGGAGACCAGCTTGTCTGATAAAGCCGTGATCCACAGAAGAAATGCAAAACAAAGTCCTCTCGGCCATTTTTGACCTGTCTTCTAGGAAAGGACACACGTACAACCCAGCCGTTTTGACATGTGCTGTCTCATGCAAGATGCAAGATGGGCACAGCGTGGTACTGCCATGGTGGTAGTCTGCTTCCGAAAGATCCAATGCCTATGCTGACACCCAACTGCCCGAGTCGTCTTCAGCCAGGCGGCAATGACATACTTGCAGGACGGTACCGTCACGATAAACCTGGCGCAGGCAATCCAGGCGCAGGATTGGGGATTGTCGCTTCTCGCAAGGTGGGACTGTTGGCACGGGGACACTTCAGTATCAGAAAGCGCCTCAACTCCTCACCGGGGTAATCCTGTATTACTTCTTGCAGCCTCCCATAAACTTCTGCGATCGTGTGATGGCAACACTCGGGGACATGGGGGCACCCATGAACATATGTCCGAAGACCAGGATGGTACATCTGCCCAACTACATGGAAAAGCTTCTACACTTTCAAAAGCCCCGAGGCCGTAGAGCAAGATGCGTAGACTTAGCCCGAACAACCGCTTCTGGAGGGCTCAGAACACTACACGGCCTCTTCAATCCGAAACGAAATCCGAAAGCAAAAGCAGCGAATCAAAAGTCGATTCGACATGAAATGCTTCCAACTCTCTCGACTCTCGCCTCTGCGGAGGAACTCTGGCTGGGTGCCACAAGCTTAAGCCGACCAGTTCAGGAGGCAATTCACTGAGGGTCGGATAGCTGGCAAGATAAACAGTAGACGGTCACTCAGAAAGAAACTTAAAACAAAAGCGTATGGAGACACAGCCTGCACAGCGATAGACATATAGACGCATGTATGTGTATGCATGTGCATGCCATCTACCTATCCATGTATCCAATCCATCTATCCTCAGTCCACCTATCCATCTATGCACCTATCCATCTATCTGTCTGTCTTTCTGTCCGTCTGTCCGTTTGTCCATCGCCGGGATCTTACACAAAGCCCTACGCAAGCCATAAACCCCATACTTTCATTAACCTTAACTTTAACTTGCACTTTAAACCCTCACCCAACCCTAAACCCCACCTAAATGCAGGCTCTAAGCCTGAAGCAGAGCATAAACCGTCAACCACAAAGAACCTACCCCCTCCCTGAACCCTAGACCCAAAACTCAGCTTGAGCTAAACCCGCTCTCTCTCAGGCATTCGATACTTAAGCGAAACCCTTTTTGCAGCTGGGCTCTCAGTGTCTTAGCGAAACCCTAAACTCCCAAACCCCGAAGCCCCACAACCACCCCAAAGGGGAAGAGGGACCCCACACCCCACCCCACAGAAAGGAGGGGGGCATCCTGGACCATGAGGGCGGAGGGGGGCCGCGGAGCGCGTGACCCCACATGTATATGTATATTATACTTATGTATATATATATATATAACTATATATGTGTGTGTGATGATATGATATGAAGCAGATGTTTGTCTCATGCTCTTTCAAATACACCAGCAAACTCTTTTATTGGGCAAGTCAGTACCCGTGTGCGCGTGCGTGTGCGTGTGCGTGTGCGCGTGCGGGTACTTACGCATGCATGTATGTCTGCACGTACGTAAAAATGCATGTCTCTCTCTCTGTCTATCTGTCTGTCTGCAACCGAGTTCAATACATCTACACAGCCATACTTATTCGCTGTTTCATGCGTGTGCATGCATTACGCGACATAGAAGTGTCCTTGTTGTCCCTGCGGTTTGTGCAGACGGACGCACCTCCTCACAAAAAAACGCACGTGTGGGCGCCTATGTCAGCTTAAGTGTATGCCAGTATCTCTACAAAGTGATGCGTACGTATGCTGTTGGCTTTGTTCATGAATGTTTTGTTTCACCGCTCGTTCGTGCTTTGGATTTCGTCATGTCTCGGCTTGGTGCCTTGCAGAGGCTCAGTACATGCCATTTTCTACAACTCTAAGCTGCTTTTGTTCAGCTATACCGAAGAAAATGCAAGCCCGACTGTAAATCAGAAACTCGAAAGGATTCAACAACAGCACCGAGGCTCCTGTGCCAGTTCTGTTCCTCTCTCGACCTTGCAAAGGAAATGTCGAAGGCTTCGGGGAGGGCGCCTGAATTCCAACCGCACCTGAAGTAACTAGAGCGACGATCGTGGGAAACGTGCTGCCTATCGCCGGGGGCCTTGTCCTGAAGGGCAGCCGAAGGCAAAAAACAACAGGATCCACAACAAATCCCGAGCCTTGAACCTACCATAGCTGACCACTACCCATCCTTGCCTTCGGCAAGATACCGCATATTCAGTGCCATTGGCCGCGAATTGTGAATCAACTTACCACTTCGGCAAGAATGGTCTCAAAGCGCGAGCGTTAACGGGACCCAACCATTTCCAGTTGAGCTGATCCCGCTCCCCGAATGCTGCGTACCGAAACCCTCCCATCTTCTCCGTCCCCCCTCTGCGAGGCCTCTTCCTCCCATCGCTCCCAGCGTTCTTGAGCCCGTCTCCGGTCCGCTTCTGCAGGCACAGGTTTCACTGTGGTTTTGGCCTATGTCCGGCCTAACGATCTCAACCCGAACGTGACAAAACAGCCCCAAACACAAGCATAGGAAATAAGGACAAGACCGCAATGAAAACCTGTAATTACTGTGAGTCCCTCTACAAACACCTGCCTGCTTCTTGCAGGCCTCCATTTCGAACAGCCTTCCGCAACAGCCTCGGGAAGTTACTTCCGCAGGGACTATCTCGGGCTTTAGGGGGATTATGTGAGTTTTCGGCTTTCAACTCAGTAAACTTCTCGACTTCAGGGTCTAGGCTGATGTTTTCCGCTACTTGTGGAGTAGTGATGCTTGTGCCAGTCCCCCACCCGAATTCCAGACCCTACCTTGAGCGAAGTGCTGACATCGGTGACCAGATACCACAGCCTAACCCTGGAGAAGAAATGAGATCATGATGTTAATACATTAAAAACCATGAAAACAATTCCCAGCACCCCAGCATCAAGAAAGCTTGTTCTAATGCCAGTGGCTAGTGAGTAACTCGAGCGAGAAAACCCAGGAACTGTCACCTGGCACGTAGGCGTAAGCACGATGCAGAGCCGAGCCAGAGCTATGAGCAGCACAAAAAACACGGCAGGAGGCCAGCAGCCCACAACCAAGAATTGATATCGTAGCAGGTTGCATTATACAGTATTGATCGACGTGTTGCTGTATTGCACGGCCTTGTGCTGCAGCCTTATTATATAGTATAACATAGCATGGTATAGTGTAGTATAGCACGCTAAAAATGCGCTGTAGTTTATTAAGGCATAATAATGCTACAGTATAGTATGTCGCACTATCGTGCTCTACAGCAAAAGTTATCATAGTGCACATTTTCAAAAAATGTTACTGTGCAATGTGCCATACTGCATAGTATATAGTATATAGTACATAGTATTTAGTGTGAAATATATAGTCGCAGGAAACAGTATATAGTATATAGTGTATAGTGTAGTATATGGTATATAGTACAGTACACTATAGCCAGGCATGGGACAGCATAGTATAGTACATTATATATATATATGTATGTATGTATGTATACGGAGCTATATATATATATATAACAAACATCCCAGCATCCAAAGCTCGAAACAATACTAGGTCTTGGGCGAAAGATCAGAATCGCCGAGATCAGTTCGGAGAATTAAACATGCGGCAATGTCAGTGGTTGCAGAAATCGCAGCAAAGGCCGATCATCCATCACTTGCACGTACATACTGCGCATCAGCGAACACACAAAAAGCGACATCGCCAGCAGATTCAAGAAGTTGAAGCCCAAGACAGCAGGGAACAATTGCTGAAAATGTATCATGGCATCAGGAACGCCTGAACCCGTGCACCATGCAGCAAAAAGAACGGAACCTACTGAACTGGCCGGCCGGCGCGTAGGCGGCACGGAGCTGCTGGAAGTCCTGGCATGGCACTTCGACAAGTCGTGGCGCTGACACGGTTCAGGCTTTAGGATTTCGTCCATGGAAACCGCGGGCTCGGAGTTGCAATTATGATGGGTTGCACCCTTTTGCAGCAGGCTTGTGTCCTCACGCCCAGACCGTGTCATCAGAGCCTTTTTATGCACAGACTTGTACATACCTAAACCGCCTAAACCCGAACCCCAAGCCCTGAACTAACCCGGAGCCAGGTTTCGAGGCCGCCAAAAGCTGTTTGGCAGTAGAGCAACTTCAGCAGCGCTGACCAGAGCACGGAGCTGAACCCACCACGAGCCACCCATCGTTCTCGCAATACCATCAACATCAACCATCATCATTGGCACAGAAATCAAGCCTTCAAGGCAAGCATCAGATAGCATCAGGGCATAGTGCACGGGGTAGCAAGGAGAACGACAGCCGACGCTAGCAGGAAGAATCACATGTTGATTGTAATTGGATGAACCATCATGATGCTACTGCCGATGGGGCTGCAAAGGCGGCACGGGAACAGCGCAGGAACCATCAAAACCCCACTCCCATTCCATGTTCGCCGATCTCGTCCGAACCAGAGCAGCACTATTGGGGAGCAACGTAGCTTGCAACGATGATGCAACAAACAAGAAAGAGCGAAACGGCAGGGCTCCATCTCCGGTTGCTCGCGAGTCTCGGACCCAAGCACGAGTTGAGGCTGTCCCCACCCGCAGGCATGTCTTAAACTTTCCACGCCCTTGGTGCTGGTTCTGCGGGCTCGGAAAGGCCCGTAGCCAGTCGGGAGTTGACTCGTCAGCAGTTTTACGTCTTGCCACGTCAGACTGGCTCGTCACAAAGGTGGGTACTCATAGCGCTCGTTGCTGCCCCAGTCTGGCCATGGGAAGTCCTGAGCTTTGGAACAACGGCCGGAACAGGAGCAGCAGCCGCAACCCTGTACGACAGATTTGTCAAAAATCTCGTATCCGAAATCCGTGCAACCCGGTCCTTAACTCAGAGACTTCAATTCGCAGTTTATCCCAAGTCTCCACGTCCCAGGGGTTCGGAAGAGGCTGATGAAAAGATGTGAGCGGTGTCTCGGCCTCCCGTGGAGTCCTCGCCTGCATCTGCTCTCTGTTCTGCTCTCTGTGGGCTTCCTTGGCTGTGGTCGGGCCATGCAGACGACGCATGGTTTGGGGGCTTCGTTCTTACATGTAGTTCGGAACTGGAGAGCACCACCATCCATTCGTTGAGGGTGGCAGTCCTTCTACTCATTTGGCACACCGGCCCTAGCCATACCATGATTCTTTGGGGGAAGCATATTTAAACATTTCTTAAACCCACCGTACTGCATCCCACTGCGTGCAGTCTGGGCCTGGGGTTTAGGGTAGCTCTGAATTCGGGATAGCACACATAAGGAAACGACCCTGCAGAGCAAGCCGACGACAAACGCTGGCTCTGAAGATGACGCGTGGTTGGTGGTAGGTGGTGGCTGCTGGCCGTTGTGAGCAATAGGGGGATTGTGGCGGTCAATACAGTGGTCTCTAAAGCCAGTGCAAAACTCTACTCGAACCCAGCCGGTCCGAACATTAAGAAAAGGTCCCAATGCCATGATTTAAGGTCGTATGTGAACCTGGCTGCATGCAAAAAGTTTACCCCCTGGGCCACTAAGTTTCGCGGTATCTCCAGACGTTCCGACACTCGGCTTCCAACCAGATGTAGTCAGTCACCCAGTGGCCGTTTGCTATAGCTATGGGTAGAAGCTCTTTCGCGAAACGCAGCTCCAGCTCCTCAAGGAGTGTGAGGGCAGTACCAGTGCGGTCGCCCCTCCCAGTCCGGCCGATCCGGTGGACGTACTTGAGCAGGGCATTCCTCCCCCCCGACGGATAATCATGGTTCACAACCCAAGCGCAGGTAAAGAAGTCGAAACCTCGGGAGAGGACATCAGTTGTCACCAGAACACGCGGCTGTGGACAGGATTCATCCCTGAAACGGTTGTAGATGTCGTCGGAATACCATAGGTTTCGGGTTCGACCGAAGCCTTCGATGTCTCCGGGCTCTAGGATCTCGGAGGCCTCAAGCAGCTGAACCACTCGCTCCACGTTTCCCCGTGGGTCAGCGCTCGCATTTACGAACACAAGGACCTTCGCGCCGGCTTTGAACTCTCTAGAGCAGCAGATGAACCGAATAGCTTTCACAAGAGCCTGGTCTTTCGTTTCACCTTGCTTCCACTGCCAGGGGTCTGCAGGGTCACCACGTCCAGGGCACCAGAATCGCTGCGTTACACGCTCGCAAGCTTTCAAATCTGTTCCTCCCACAGCGACGCGGAGGCCACGGTCCAGCTTGATGTCCTTTAATCCATCCCTCCATGTTGCAGTGAAGAGTAGCGTTTGCTTGTCTTTGCGAGTGCTCTTCATGAGTATTTGTAAAGGGCTGATCATTTCGGAGGCATTCTCGCGGTCTTGGCGCAAGAGCATGTCGTCTGCTTCATCCACCACAATGTATGTCGTGCGATCGATGTCATAGTGTTCCGAAGAGAGAAGGTCCCCCAATTTGCCTGGGGAGGCACACAGGATGTCACATCTCCCCAGCTCAGGCCCTCTGTCACCTGTGCTGCAACTCACCACTCGTCTCGACCATCCACTATATTTACACCATGCCTCTGCCTCTTGGGCAATTTGTTGGCAGAGCTCTCTCAAAGGCAGCAGGACCAAGGCAATACAACCATCATGAGTCCTCAGGGCTGGCTGCACCTCGACGTGTTCCAGGAGAGGGAGCAGGTAGCACAGCGTCTTGCCACTGCCCGTCGGGGCAATGCCCACCAAATCCCAGCCTTGCATCAGCAGAGGCCACCCCTGCATCTGGATTGGCGTTGGCTTCTCGTAGCCTCTCCGTTTGAGCTGCTCTTTCACTGCATCTCCAAACGGGGCATACTCAAGTTTGAACACGGGCGTCGGCATGTCTTCTAGATATTCTTGCTCTGTGTCCCAATCCACGATGTCGATCCCGTATTTTGCACGCAGGAAGCTGCCATTGGACGTGCTGTCTTCTATAAAGAAAATATTCTGAGCATAATGTGTTGCAATACGCTGTGGCAAATCGAGGCCTCGGCGGTCCTTCTCTGGGAGCAACGTCCTTCGCTTGCCCTTGCCTGAGGATCGAGAGGGAAAAGTCCATCACCAAAACATTTCCTAGCGAACCGCAACTCATCATACTATGTAAACCCGGTTGTGATTTGGCGTGGCGATCCTGGTTCATCACATGTCTTAAACTCGCCCCCTCCCTACTTCACCAACGTTCGCAGTCACAGCTGCGCACTGCTGGCGAAACTCTTCCTTCGCAGACGAACACGTGGCCTAGTCTCACGCACACTTATCCACAGTCCCGTCCAAAAAGGGAATTTTTCAAGCAAAAGATGAGATTAAGTCGCAGTAAACCCTAGATCCGTTATCTAGCCTTGCCTTTGCCATCCCCTTTGGGAGACCAGCCATCTTGCCAGGAATTTCTTTGGCTGGGCTGTATGTAGTTGTCCCATGCCGACATGCAAACTGCGCAGAGGGTCAGGCTGAGGATGCAGGGCACAAGTCACTATCCTCTTGGTGTCCTGGAGCTCAAGATGGCTTTCATTATTGTTTGCTGGTAAACGGTAAAAGAACAGCACGCATACAAGACGACATGCAGTGCCTGGATCCAAGATTGGCTACGGCGCAAAACTGCCGTGCGGCCCGTTATTCCTGCGCGCACACTCGGTCCGACACAGGCTAGGTCTTTGATGTTGGCTAAGAGGTCAAAATATCATTGAACTCAGTGCCGACGGAAAGTAGGACTCCACACCACGCAACAAAACCCATGCAATGAGATCTCATGCACGAAGCCCTGCCAGACTTATGCAGACCCTGCCACCCCATGCCCACCATCTCTTGGGCCTCTTTGCTTCCTCCAGCATCTGGATGCACCAGCTTTGCCTTTCGTGGCACAAGTTTCTCTACGATTACCCAGATAATTTCTGCTCTCATTTAAGTCTGGGCGTTCAAGTGCCCCTGACGACGGATTTGGCTGGCTCTCTGCACCCTTCCTTGAAGCTTCCCGAACACGGATCTTCCATCACATAAAGCTGCCGGCACCAACCGTCGTTGTTTTTTAACGGTTAGCACTGCTATCATCATGGACGCTTCAGCACCCAAAGCCCAAAGCAGATGCCTTGGAGCGGAAGGCCCGGCGAAGGGCAGTGGAAAAGTCGGCCTCGAGCTCTTGGGATCGGGGCAAAAAAAGCAGTGTCCGTGCTTTGAGTATCCGAGACTACGCGTTGTGGTTTGCAGGAAAATCGCGTAGGGTTCTGGGGATGTGGTCGATCCTGTCTGCCAGGATGCTTGGGTGTTTCTGCATTCAAGATGAGGATACCGCTCAACGAAGGAGTGTGGCAGATGCGCTGGCGATGCAGGTCCCGCAAAAGCAGAGCCCGAGCCCAATCCACGATCTCTACCTGCAGCTTTGTGGAGAGTTGGGTCTGGCTGCCTCTTTGGCCACTCTCGCTGCTTCAACTCTTGCTGTAATCGGCAGACTTGAAGAAAAAATACGACAACTGCACTCGGGCACGAACCGTAGCAAATCAATCGGATAAAAGAGCAGCCCAGACCCAGAACTCATTCGAGCCTCGTCCAGCTCGACACCGAGAAGGGCAAGAGCTTCGGATTCCTCAGAAGCTCATATCAAAGAGGTCGCGGACGTATAGATGCTTCTATTGGGCTTATTGGAGTTCAGGGGTCTCAGTAGCTCTTGCTCCTGCCATGGACATCGAATTTGAACCGGGGTTCTGACCCTGTTCGGCTGGGAAGTCGGCCACACCCGATGGACATCGAATTATTCATGCGTGGCCGTTCTGGTCAGCTCTCTCTCTCTCTCTCTCTATCTCTCTCTCCGTGTCAGCTGCATGTGTGATCTTTATTTGAGGCTGTGATTGTCTCTCGCTCTCTCTCTCTCTCGCTCGCTCAGCTGGGTTTGTGATCTCTATTTGAGGCTGTGATTACACAGTTTTCGGATACAAAGGCGGGAAATCCCTGCTATCGCCCGTTTAACCATCATGATCAGCCAGAGCTGGAGGCCTCCGAAAGGCACCGCCGAGGCGAGCAGAGCCTCTGCCGGCCGAAGAGCCTCCGCATCTCCGGGCATCTGCTATGTACTATCTATCTATCTATCTATCTGTATATATATATATATATATGTATATATAAGGGCTGCTTTCCTGCAGAATCCGGAGGCATGTGAAACTTCTTGCATGACAGGCCACACACCCACGGCCTGGCAGCCTCACCATGCTTACTGCGACTTCTGACAAATACTGCTATTAGCCCCCCAAAGCCTATCCGATTGTTTGTCAGTTGCTGCATCATGAGTGCATTCTTGATCACTATCCTTCTGCGCATGCTTAGCTCCCACACTTCAAGCTGACGCACAGCTGCCCAGGCCGCAGGCAACGCTGATTCTTTACAAATGCACGTGTTGTCCCGGCACAGCACCAACAAAGCTACTGAATCACTGAATCAAACGTAGAATCCGGTGGAGTCCTCAACAATCTCCGTGGGCATTTGGATGATGCTGACCAGGCTGTGTGCAGCGCTCTTGGCCGCGGTGGAAAGAAACTTGAGAAAACAATGCAGGGACCTGTTCTTGCAAAGCGGGTTTTGTGGATACAGGATACAGGCTCTGGTCGTGCGGTATCTTGGCCTCTGCGTCTTCCCTGAGCCCTATAATGGAACAGGCAGCTTTTGTGCCTAAGATGCGTGATGTGCCTGGGACTTCCAAACAACCGACAGCCAAAACCTAAATGCCACAGCCTCAGCATCTCCAACCAACTGCCAAACCTCACACAAGCTACTCACCCGGGCTCATCAACTCGGAAGTCTGTGTCAGACTGTCAGACCCTACTTCCGAAGAGAAAAAGCCAACGGAAGCGCCAAGAGGGCGGCAAAGGGCGCGGAGACTCGATGGCCAGCACTGACGGCGCCACTGACACTGCCGCCGCCGCTGATGCTGCTGCTGCCACTGCCACTGCCGCTGACACTGCTGCTGCCAGTGCTGCCACTGCTTCCACTGCTGCTGCCGCTGCTGCTGCCACTGCTGCTGATACTGGCGGGACCACCGTAGCCGTTGCAGTACTGGCAAGAGCTTCGAGTTGTGCAAACGCAGACACCGCAGCTCACCAGATTGGATGGGCAGATGCCACCACCGTTACTTGCCGGTGCCGCCGGGGCGGGGCTGTTGCTCGGACCCGTACTGCCGATGCTTGCTGGGCCCCCACTTCCGTCGCACCACTGGCAAGCGATCCGATCGGTGCACTTGCAGACACCACAGTCAACAGCCCCAGCCACGCCGCATGAGGCCAAGTGGCGCGGCTCATTGGCACGTAGTGTGGAGTTGACCACTCCTGAAGCAGGCGGCTCGGCCACCACGAGTCCCAAACCAGCCAAAACCATGAGGAGAGCCATCATGATCTCTAGGACAGTTGACAACACTAAGACGCTAAGAGCTCGGAGTTGCAAAACGGTCTCGAGCCGCCGTCAAGCGTGTCTTTTGGGCCTGGAGTTTTCTGGAGCGGACCCAAGGTTTGAGGCCAGCCAACCCCTCGTCCTGGTGTCAGCCCTACAATCTACAACATGCGACCGAGGGTACAGGCTGGGGATGTTTCAAATCCTCATGCTCATGCTGGCATCGCGAAGCAAGTCTGAAGAGCTTTTCATGGCTGATTGCAGACAAGCCCATCACAGTGCCTGCATGGTGCAGTGAAGGCAAAGCCGAGAAAGCCCCAAACGAGGGCCTCAGCACAACGTCATACAGTGTGATGCAGCTTCGGGCGTTTGGCTTTTGAGCCCACGGTTATGATACACGCTCTCTGCACGTAGGCAGTTTGCCACGCTTCATGCACGCACTGGAGGTCTGTGTTCAGCAAAAGCTAATCACGAGCGAGATGCAATCAAGAAGGGCCATCGCACCGTGTGGCTCGCTGCAGTCATCGTGCCATTGCACGGCCTATGAAAAAATTCACTGAGAGGCTGTTTCACCTGTGGACAACCTGAGGGCTCGCAGAAGAATTTGCACAGTTCATCGCGCCACTCTTCGAGTTTGCAGCGGATCAATTGTCTGCGCATGAACTAGTCCGGGGTTTGACATGTTTCACCCAACTTCAAGCCATCGTTTCGGCGGATACTTCCGCAGAGCCAGAAAAGATGCATTTCTGCATTCTACCCTGACTGGCTGCGATTAGTGGCCAAATATCTGCAAGTGCCGAAAATTTTTCTGACGCTGAAGCTTGGGGAATCCTCCTCATTGATCGGGGACTCCTTTGCAGCCAAGGTGGCTTTGCTTTCAGCACAATGGCAAGCTATGATCCTAAACATGCGTGAGACCTAGAAGTATGGCTCAGATGTCCTCTCCTCACTCTTGCCCGCCTGAAGGGTCACTCTGCTCTGAGACATACTTTTGATGCTAGACGCCCTCCAGCTCAGCTCGGAGGGCGAGGGATTTTGCTCAAGGCTTCGGTGGCTTCATGGGTGTCTTTGCCACAAAGCCAATAACTCTGAAGCCTTCGAAACACTTGGCCGCAGGTGTTGTGTGGCTGGCGACGGTGGCCGATTGTCGGCGGTTAGGCCTCGCGGGGCTCGGCACTTGTCGAACCCGCATCAACCGAGTTCTCAAAAAATCCCCTTGCCCTCAAAACTCGTCATACAGAAACGGCGTATGGCCCCAAGCCGTTGACTGTCCATACATGAGACGACTTCGCTGATATCCAACACCGAGACCTCAAAGCAACGACACCACCAGCGCCCAAAATGCTCAATGAACGGTAAGAATCCAAGCAACCACTGCCTGAATAATAGCTTCTGCTCTGGTGCCAACATGTCTACAAAACCCAATTTCTCAATCACAACTCTGTCCAAGGTTCGATACACTTTGCATCGGCAGGCAACGAAGCACGAGAACTGACGCTTCGGATTTCAGGCCCTGGGCCTGCCGCAGAAGCTTTGCCTGATCAGCTGGGGCAATCCACACCCGCGGCTTGATCTCAATCTCCACGTCCTAAGAACGGGCTTCTCGCGTGCATTCAGGATCAATACCAGATGTACCACCACCCGAATACATCCATGCCCAATGCCCGCTACAGATTCATTATCGGTATCGAGAACACTGAAGGAGGCCAGACGAGAACCTCGATACCACGCTTGCAGCAGTTTCCCAGGGCATCCATGCGGCTCCGATGGCAACAGCCATGCGAAAAGGAACATTCTTCTGCTCACCACCCCATTTACAGTTAGCCTGACAATACAATTTCTTGCTCATGTGACGGCCAAGCAGGTGACCAATAAACGACTTCCCTCAAGGCTACACATGCTTACATACGGATGTTCTGCACTCAGTCGAGAATCACAAAGTAGGGGAACTTGCAATGAGTAATGCTGAACTACACGCTGTGGATAGTCACACTCTTTTACAAACGGCTCATTCCTGACGAAAAGCAACCACAAATTGGAAAGGAGCTCCTCAAGTCTACGGATCCTCCCTGAATTGGGCTTCTTGCTGTCGCCTTGGAGTATTCTATGCCCAACCTGATTTGCAAAAGTCTGCTTGTCGTTACCGCCGGCAGCTAGCCAACTACAATTGCGGGCAATCCTGCTACGATCTTCAGTAAACCTCACTCATTCATTCAAGCCCTCGCCCTCGCAGCGTTGCCAAGGTTCACCAGCATCATTGACGTCCACCACCACCGTCGGCAGCCATGCGCGATGGGTCATGGACTGGTACAAGACTCTCCTGAGCTAACTCACAAGCATCATCAGCGGTGCAATAACAAGCGTTGACTAGCTAAGGAAACACCTATCATCACCAGCCAGCAGGAGCAAAGCAGAGAGTCTAATCGCGACGACGACCAACAACCACAGCAACAACAGCAGCAACAGCAACCCAACAACAACAACAACAACAGCAGCAACAGCTACTACTACTACTACTACTAACTACTAACTACTACTACTACTACTACTACTACCGAAAACTACTATCCGTGCAATCAATGCATGTACTGGCATGTCTGGATCTGCATCGGCCTTCCGGACGAAGAGCCTCCATGTGCCAACACCCCCTCTCGTGTCTCTCCAAACCTCAGAGAGTTGATCGCCTGTATCGTAGCATTGCTTGAAATCCTCCGAGTACGCGGAAGGCCCCCGGATGTAAACATCTGGAAACGGCGAATGCAAGTAAGGCTCTTGCCCACGCTGAACTCTGTGTCTGCCATGCCACCGGGACCGTGACGAACATAGTGCACCTCGTTCTGACTCTTGTCTGAGAAGTGACTGCTCCAAGAAGTGGCGGTGCCTTCTGTTCTCGGTGGATGAGTGCAGCTGCCGCACTCGAATCACGCGTGTTGGCAACCAATATTTGCATATTTTCTTGGCTGCATCCCTAAAATGTGCGACAGTCTACGAAGCTGGCGGTACTATATGTGAATATATATATATATACCTCGAAAGCTACTGAAGAAGATTCCAACATTGTGCAGCAAACTTTTGCTCGTGAAAAACAACATTTAGCTACCCGGCTGTTGCAAAGCCCATTGTCTCCAGTCGTTCTTTCGGGTCTGAGTTGAGAGGGCGTTTACGAACAGAGCGCGCTCCCAGAGTTATCCAGTTCCCACAATCCGTGTCTCCGTGAAGCCGCCACTGAGCCAACTAGCGAAGAAGGTGGGGGAAATTGCTGCTTTTTCACAGAGCATCCGTTAGTTCATGAGTTTTCCATTGAAGAGCAAATTCAGTCCGCATGGATGGCTCCTGCCAGCTTGATTGCTGCGACATGGCCATCAAGCCACAACTCATCACAACTCCAAGGCCGCAAGCCAAGCAGGGATTTCTGGATTTTCAGCTGGAACGCAAGAAACGAGCACTTCAGAGGTCTCTTCACGATTCCTCCTCTTCTAGGTTTAGTCGCCGTCGCCTGCGCTAGTCGGAGCGCTGAATAGAACCAAGGTCCATGACCGGAAAGCAAGCTTTCTTATTGTGAACCTTGTGCCGAAATTGACCCCACACCCTCAAGTCCAAGCCGAAAGGCTCGACTGCAGATTTTGCGGGCTGAGGAGCCCAGTGAAAAAGCAAAAAAGAAGCCTGAAGACCAAACCTCATCCCTAAATGCCCTAAACCCACCATGAAGGATAATCGAAGTATGTGGCTGGTTTGTCAACTCGAACTTTGTCATACTTTGTCCATCCACCTGGTGCTTAGCACCCAAACGAAACACGTGCGAACTCGCCAAAAGCCCCGCCACGCGCAGCAGCGCACCTGACCCTGGCTGGAGCAAGCGTCCACACAGGGGCTGCATGCCTTCACAGGCTGGCGATCTCAAGTGTTGTCAGGTGTTTTGCCTGCAGGTCTGTAGGCACAGGTGTACGGCTTGCTACAAACGAGCTGCCCAAGAAGGACGGAGTTGATGGCGAAAGCCCACTGAAAGCCACTGCGGTATCCGCCGTGCTCAAACTTAAGGCAGCAGTGCGCAGCATTCGAGAACATTAGCGCTAAGCAGCTCTGGTCTTCAAACCTGCAACTCAGCATCCCCCGAAGAACTCCACAGCAGTGAAGATACGTTCAGACTCGAACATCGGCTGAGGCACCGCCAACGGGGTGCCAAGAGTAGCGAAGAAGGCCTCTAGCGCAGTCTGTGGCCTGAGTTAAGTTTTCGGATTTCGGTCTTCAAGGAAGTGTGGGGCTTTTGAGCCCCTTAACTCTTAACGGATGTATTTTCCTCCTGGTTTGCAGACTCTTCTGCCTTCCGGGCCTCGCACTGGAATCGGTCGGGGCTTTCGTGCCAACTCTTCACGGAAAGGAAAGCTTCAAAGGAAAGCTTCGTCAGCCCATCGGGCGCAGGTGCCGGGAATGGGGCATTTTGGTGTGTGGGTGGGTGGGTGGGTGGGTGGGTGGGTGTGTGTGTGTGTGTGTCTATCTAACTACCTACGTACCTACCTACCTACCTACCTATCGGTATCGGTATGTGTGTATGTGTGGGTGCGTATGCGTGGCATGTGTCGGTGCATAACGCATGTGATCGCGTGTGCATGTGAATGCACATTTGTAGCGTATGTGTATGTGTGTGCGCCTGTTGTCTGTATGTCTGTCTGGCATATGTGTATGTGCATGTGTGGTGTGTATGTGTGTATGTGTGTATGTGTGTGTGTGTGTATGTCAGGATGGACGGATGCATGCATGCATGCATGCATGCATGCATGGATGGATGGATGGATGGATGGATGTCTACCTGCCTGCCTGCCTCTCTGTCTGTCTCAGTCTTGTCTCTATCTCTCCGTCTGCCTCTGTCTGTAGGTATCCATGCATCCATGCAAGTATGCAAACTAGTACGTGTGCACGCATATACAGACACACGCCCATGTAGAGACAGTTGCCGTTGTGCCAAATTCGGCTAAACAGTGCCAACAGAGTTGCTGCGCTTTCCCCAGCAACGGGTCCTGCGCATCATGACTGCTTTGGGCTTTCTGCCGGATTGGGGTTCAAGTAGCATCTTGCTCATCATCTCTTCTACATTATGAGCCTCCTTCAAAACGCAGCTTCGGGGATGCCAAGATTCTATGGAGCTCAAGACTTGATGTGTGTTGGCTTGGCCGTCAATCGTCTCGACTCTTTGGACGTTCTATTTTTCAGGATAACTGGCCGGGGAATGGAAGGAGCACTCATCTTGCGAACGAAACTACTGCCCAGCTCCGAGGGTCAGGGAAACCACCTCCACACTTCCCATGTCCACAAGGAGAGGCGGGATATTGATCCACGGCATCGGAGGACAGTCGGGCCTCCGACACGACCTGCGTAGCGATCATCGCCTTCCTAGGTTGCAGGGGGTCTTCGGGCCCCTGCGGGCATTCCTCTGGTTGGTTTGAAGTTGAAGATGATGGAAAGGGTGATGGATGAGGGCGTCGCGAGGCAATCATTCTCATCCTTCTCAGGATCCGAAGCCCCAGTTGTGGCGGTCACTGTGTTTGAGGATTGCTAAAGCCTTGTACCTGAAAGATCACATACACGAGTCACATGTTTGCCCGACGTGCATCAAGGAAACCTTGTCCGACCTTCCCAACCTCTGCAACCCACAACCCCGAAACCTTGAACCTGTCGCACTCCAAAACGCTGAGCATCATGAAGCGGCGGAGTCGGTGCAGCGAACTGTCGAGTGCCTCGGGGGGTGTGAGGTCCAAACCATTCCAAACCTGATTGAGCTTGTGGAACGTTTTGAGTTGTGCTAAAGGTGCTAGACTTGTTGAGAGCAGATCTTACTCTCGGAAAGGCCAGAAGCAGCAGGCCAGGATTTGAAAACTTGCATCTTATCAATCATTGACACAATGCTTGCTCCGACTAAGACTAAGCGGCTCCTTGAGCTACCAGAGATGGGATTGCGCCAGCATTGCCAACACTGACATGATCTGCTGGGATTGCCATTTTCAGATGGAGCTATGACACCTTGATGCTTCTTCTCGGTTTTGTATTCGACATTCCACCCATCTAGCCCTGAACCTCACACAAGCTCAGAGTGAGTGCTCTTCGCTCAGTTCGCAGTCAAGAATTCAACCTGACATCTCCCTCGTTCCTTTCCAAGCAGCACCCGCTGGAGGCGTGGTCGTCAACCAAGCATGCTGGCAAGCGCTGCTTGCCGTGATGCGTTCTGACGGATTCCTCAGGCAGTCGTCAATGAGAACACAGGTCCTCAATCCAGCAGCACACGTCCCCGAACAACTAGCGCAGCTTCCCCACTGCATCGAGAGCCGTTGCCCAGAGATCATCACTGTAAACATGAAACTCAAGTTTGCAGTACAGGTCAAAAGAAGACTTACCTTTAACTAGCCGGGCCACATCTTCAGAAGCTCACGAACAATCGCTCTCCCATTCTGGGAGATCATGGACCAATCCTTCAAAGCTGGACTGCAAGGAGCCACCCTCAATACAGCTTCCCTGCCAATCTTTGCGGCCGCAAGCGCCATCCAATCATCAGGGTCTTTACAGACATTGCAGGCCAACAGCCCGAAGACCCAGACACAACTTGTGAAATCATGCTATGGTTGCTCCATCAGAAACTGGGTGCAAAATCTAGGGTACCAAAATCTTGCGCGCACGCAATGAATCGGAGTCTTGCACCCTCGACTCAACGCCTGGCTGTAGTTAGGAGGCTGAGATCTGAAGGCAAAAGCCACCCCTGCAGCTTTACGACAGGCTTGCAGCATACGTGTAAAATGAACCGAACACCACGAAGCCTGCTGTGAATCAACAAACACGCTTTGGGACAGCAGGGACTCCGGTTCGAGGGGTGTTGGGTTTAGGTCCTCTCAAAAGCCCGAGCGCAATGCCGCAAGCAGCCGCCATCAAGTCTTGACCCTGAACATTTCAAGACCGAGTGATGTGTCCTCGTTCGCGAACACAAAGTTCCCACGCTTGATTGCGGCAGTCGTTCGAGCAAGGTCCTTGTTTAGCTGTTTTCGATCACGTGGAACAGTCGTAGATTCGACAATGGCCGTAACCGAAAATAAAAAACAACATTTGCTAGACAGCCAAACGTCACCGTAACACAAGGCACGAATGATGGTAAAGATGACGTCGAAGTTGCAGTACTAGTAGTAGCACTTCAAGCATTGGGAACAGCAGCTGCTGGTAGGTAGCAGCAGGAGCAGCAGACGAGTGGCATTAGCACCAGCAGGAGGAGGAGCAGCAATAGCAGTAATACAGTAGCAGCAGTGGCAGCGGCAGAGGCCGTAGTAGCAGTAGCAGCAGGGTAGCAGAGTAGCAGCAGCAGCAGCGGCAGGAGCAGCAGGAGTAGCAGGAGCACCAACTACCGGTAGCAGTACGAGTCGTCGTCGTAGTTGTTGTTGTCGTCGTCGATTCTTGTTATGACAGAAAGTTCAACTCAAGAACCACCTACCCGCTCTCCTGCAAATAGATCAACATGGACTCGTGATGAGAGGTTTCCAGTACCGAAACACGTCCCAAAAAAGCCCAGAAACTTGGTCGTGCCAGAACGGTGGGTAGCCGCAGAGCCTGACCACGAAGGCGGAACACCATCTCGTCCAACCCAAGTCATCCATCAGCCGACAATGATTCCCATGCAAGTTGCACTCAGCTTGGCTGCAGCTTCCTGTAGCTCAAACGGCTTGGCAAACCTTTCCTGCGTTCGGGTTCCTTGCTTTAGTGCTCTATCTACGTGTCCTAATTTCCGTCACGCCAAAAGTACGTGCTACGGCTGCACCACGGAGTTCGAACCGTCTGTTGGATTGGTGACAGAACCAAAGCAAAGGAACAATGATGGCAAGAACATGCCCCAGAAACGGCAGCAGTGACATACGGAGCAGGGATGATGGCAATGTCAGTACTCATGCAAAGCAGACAACAAAGACAGCACTCAAAGACATGAAAGTAGGACAGACAGCCATCATACTCCTCATCTCAATTGCCGTTGCCGTTATTTTACCAACATCCTCACCATCACAGCCATCAAAATCGTCATCGTCATCACCATCATCATCTTCATCATCATGTTCATCATCATACAAATCATCATCGTTTTCGTCTAAATCATGTCTATCACCATCAGGACCCATGCTACCATTATTGCCGACCGCTCCATCATGAGCAGCAGCAGCAGCAGCAGTAGCGGTGGCGACGTCAGTCACTTCACCGGTAATCGTCACAGCAGCTTTGAGTTTATGATGTCAGTTGAAAATCACCACACGTGGCAGATAGCATCACCTTCATCGCGGAGAGGGAAGATGGACAACAGCGACAACAGTGTTGCGCCTGCCGCCTGTACACCGAAGCATGAGACGGCCAAGTTTAACCCAAGCTCAACAATCCAGGATCAACCAAGCAGCAATAGATACGTCAATACTCCACAACTCCAGATGTCTGCAGACAAGTCGTGCCGGCCGTTCAGCACCTGCGACAGTCTTCTGTATGGCTTCAGGACATGCAAAGCTTGGGTTTCGCAGGCTGGAACTTCATAGTTTGGACTCTGCTTGAGGTGACGGCTTAGGTGAAGTGCGGTTGGAAGTGCTAAAGCTACATAAATGCGACACTAACAGGGGCAGCAGGAAGGGAGGAGAGCAGCAACGCGAAAGGTCCGCAAAGACATCTATCCCCGTCTGCAACGGCACGGAGTCAGAAGGGTGCGGGGACGCGAAAGGGCGGAGAGGGATGAAGAGGGAGCCGACAACCCGAACCCGAGGCTGCAAGTGTGGCTTAACCGGCGCAATCCACGTAAGGGTTCGGGTCAACCATTTTTTTCGAACGCGCAGCGTCTGTTGCCCGTCAGCACCGACTGCTTTCAAACCGTCTACCTTAAGGGATTGTAATTATGCATGCCTTTTGGGGCTGGGTTTATGCACAAGTCGTCTCCAATTCTCGCGGTTCTTGGAGTATGGCTGTACTGTCCTGTATAACGGGGTATTGTCCATGCGGACAAGGTTACTGAAGCCATGCGCTGCACAGATCTGTTGCAGCGACGGGGTACTGAAAAATGTATTATGCATGTCGGAGTGCCTCGGAGGATCATCTGACTGCATATAGGAGATGCGGTGTGACGCCTCTGTGAGGCAGGATTCCGCCCAATGTGGGCGGGGGCGGCCAGGCCTATTTGGAGAGAGTAAAGGTAACCATGAGAACCCATAAACGTAACCTGATATTCAAGTGTATCCATATGTCGATAGAGGTGACCTAATAGCTGAAGGCGTTGCTGGGAGTATAATTGTGAGGGGTAGGAATGCGTTTGATGTCATACGCTAGACCTGCCAGATATTCGTTGAAACAATCAGCGTTAGAGGGTTCCAGAACTCTATGGTAAAACGAGGACTTAATTTTAAACACCCTACGAAGGGATTTAAAGTGAACTGTGTTCATTTGTTGTATCTGGGATGGGGAAAGAAGAGCACTGTCCATAGCATATCTAAGAATGGATAGTACTATTGACCGATATACTGTGAGTTTCCAGGAGGGAGGGAGTGACGAGTGAGAGAGAATTGGGCGTAACAACTTGGAAGCGGAGACGGCTTGTGAGACGCGGTAGTTAAGATTTTTTCGACCAGAAGAGAGAGAGTCAAGGTAGACCCCTAAATATTTGACTTCGTCTGATAGGGGCACCGGGGAGAGGTCGTGATCATATCCAGAGCAATGTCGGCAGTCACACAAGGAGACGCGCACGCGGGTGAGTAATAAATGCGTTTGTCTGAGTGTAGACGAAGATGTTCGCACTTCTCTTCGTTTATTTGTAATCCGCGCTGGTTACCATGATACTGAACGATATGAAACAGGCGATTGAGTTGTTGCGCCGAACAAGAGAGCAAAACAGTGTCGTCCGCACAGTCTAGGTCCCATAGCGGGGATGGAACATGGCTAAGCAGTGTTGCCCACCGCTCTTATTGCAACAGGCCAACAAATAAGCTTTGGCTCTAACGCATACCAGCCTCTATCGCCGCAAAGGCAATGGGGTAAATGATAATTTCATGCAGTGGGAGCGATAGATCTTTTGTAGACGACTTAATCGAATCCAGGTATTGTAAGTGCTGAGAGTATCCTTTGTGATACGATCCACTGAGATTCATCCTGTGTTTTTGGGTCTGTCATCCTTCCACTTTTCATTTAACAGGGTTTCCTACTGGCCATTGGTGCCTTACTGAGATTCATCCTGTGTTTTTGGGTCTGTCATCCTTCCACTTTTCATTTAACAGGGTTTCCTACTGGCCATTGGTGCCTTGTAAAAACCTAAACCCCTTAAGCCCCTTATCCCTATANGGGCTTTGGGTTCAGGGTTAAGGGTTTATAGGGATAAGGGGCTTAAGGGGTTTAAGGGGTTTAAGGGGTTTAAGGGGTTTAAGGGGTTTAAGGGGTTTAAGGGGTTTAAAGGGGTTTAAGGGGTATAAGGGGCTTAAGGGGTTTAAGGGGCTTAAGGGGTTTAAGGGGTTTAAGGGGTTTGAGTAAAATGAAGTGGTGCATTTTACCCTTTAGACAGCTACGAAAAGGGTTTAGGGTTCCCACCCTTAAAACCCTTTTCGTAGCTAAAGGGTTATTAACCCTTTAGACAGCTACGAAAAGAGTTTTAAGGGTGGGAACCCTAAACCCTTTTCGTAGCTGTCTAAAGGGTAACCCTTTAGACAGCTACGAAAAGGGTTTAAACCCTTTTCGTAGCCGTCTATGGGTTTGAGTAAAATGTAAAGGGTGGAGGGTTTAAAATGCACCACTAAAACCCTTTTCGTAGCTGTCTAAAGGGTATAACCCTTTAGACAGCTACGAAAAGGGTTTTAAGGGTGGGAACCCTAAACCCTTTTCGTAGCTGTCTAAAGGGTAGGGCTTGAAATGCACCACTTCATTTTACTCAAACCAACCCTTGCAAACCCTTTTCGTAGCCGTTTAAAGAGCACCCTGTAGACGGCTACGAAAAGCGTTTATAACCCTACATTTTACTCAAACCACCACCCTTTACATTTTACTCAAACCCATAGACGGCTACGAAAAGGGTTTGCATTTTGGTTTGAGTAAAATGTAGGGTTATAAACGCTTTTCGTAGCCGTCTACAGGGTGCTCTTCAAACGGCTACGAAAACGGTTTGCAAGGGTTGGTTTGAGTAAAATGAAGTGGTGCATTTCAAGCCCTACCCTTTAGACAGCTACGAAAAGGGTTTAGGGTTCCCACCCTTAAAACCCTTTNAGCCCCTTAAACCCCTTAAGCCCCTTTAAACCCCTTTAAACCCCTTTAAACCCCTTTAAACCCCTTTAAACCCCTTTAAACCCCTTAAACCCCTTAAACCCCTTAAACCCCTTAAACCCTTTAAACCCCTTAAGCCCCTTATCCCTATAAACCCTTAACCCCTTAAACCCCTTTAAACCCCTTAAACCCCTTAAACCCCTTAAACCCCTTAAGCCCCTTATCCCTATAAACCCTTAACCNAGTTTGGCTGGGGCGGCACATCTGTTAAATGATAACGCAGGTGTCCTAAGGTAAGCTCAATGAGAACAGAAATCTCATGTGGACCAAAAGGGGAAAAGCTTGCTTGATTTTGATTTTCAATACGAATACAAACTGTGAAAACATGGCCTATCGATCCTTTAGGTCTGAGAAATATTCAGCTAGAGGTGTCAGAAAAGTTACCACAGGGATAACTGGCTTGTGGCAGCCAAGCGTTCATA
>BGNK01002046.1:35379-117098 GCA_003297005.1 Symbiodinium sp. clade A Y106
AAACCCAGCTCACGTTCCCTATTGGCGGGTGAACAATCCGACACTTTGGGACTTCTGCGTCTCAATGATAGGAAGAGCCGACATCGAAGGATCAAAAAGCAACGTCGCTATGAACGCTTACCCTTTAGACAGCTACGAAAAGGGTTTTAGTGGTGCATTTTAAACCCTCCACCCTTTACATTTTACTCAAACCCATAGACGGCTACGATACCCTTTTCGTAGCCGTCTATGGGTTTGAGTAAAATGTAGGAGGGTTTACAATGCACCACTTCATTTTACTCAAACCCCTTAAACCCCTTAAACCCCTTAAGCCCCTTAAACCCCTTAAGCCCCTTTAAACCCCTTTAAACCCCTTTAAACCCCTTTANCAATGCTTTGTTTTAATTAAACAGTCGGATTCCCCTTGTCCGCTCCAGTTCTGAGATGGTTGTTCGCTGCACAGGGAACGCCCCGAAGAGCATTCCATGTCCGGCAGTCTTCGCCATGCTTAAAGCGGGGGGGGTGGGTGGGAGACGCATGGGATTTGCAGAAGCTCACAGCCCCTTTCCAGCATCAATGCGAGCGTCCTGCGTTGCTGGGACAGCCTTCGGCTCCAAATGTAGCTTGCATCGTTCAACGCGCGTTGTCAGCGGTATTTATATGTAGCGTTTCGCTGCGGGTTCTGTCAATTTCCGATGCCCCGGGGCCAGCATCATGAGCATCAGCTGCACCCCTTGGACGGCCGACGGGTCACGTCTTGTCGCAGTCGTTTCGCGCAACTGTTCGACCACGCCCGGCCGAACCACCTGATGCCCATGATGCGCACACCCCGGGGCCAGCGCCATGAGTCCAGCTGCGCCTCTTGTTCTCCTCGGCTGGGCCATCTGCTGCTCATGATGCACGCCTTGCGCCTCCTGCATCCCGAGCAGAGCCCTTGTAAGGGGAGAGGGATATTCTACGGCATCGCCAGTGCAGTAGTGTTATGTTTATGTCTGTGGTATTTGTGTCTGCTGGACAGCAGGCAGCCTTCAAACAAGCCCCCCTTAGGGTGCACGCAATAGGCGCCAAAGCCTGGAACTCGGTATATCGCTATATGATACATTCATATACATTCTATAGATGTCTATAGAATACGATATTGATGTCCACTACCGTATACCGACATGGGCAGGTGTGTCCTGCTTTGTCATTGTTTGGTTGCGCGCGGCCCCTGGAACAACCCTGCTTGGGCGCAACCTGTTCTGCTCTGCTCAACTGCCTCATGTTGCTGCGATAAGCTCTGCCACCCCCCTCCTGACTCTCCCTAAGCCTGGGCCACGACTCTGCGCTTTCCGTTGTCTCCAGCTGGTTTGCAGCAGTTTGTTTGCTGTACTTTTGCATGGGCTCCTTGTGTAGAGGACAGGGGGTCACAGGGAGATGGATGCTGCGGCGCGGTAGCCAGTAGCTGATGTCCCTCCAGTTTGCTCCCGCTTCTCTTCTCCAAGTCACTCACGTCATGACTGTTCAAGACTCTGTTCTTGTTTCCCCGACGGGACGGCCTGTTGCTCTGAACATTCATCTTCACCACCGTTGCACCTCCTCATTGAACCTGTCTGACCTGACCGAAGCTTGAGACGCTGAGAAGCCCTGCATGCTCAGGATTGAGAAGAGGGAAGATTTGTTTGAAGACGCCAAGTGGGCTCACTACTTAGCATAGCGAGGCGCACGCAGCACTGCCATCTGTTTGAGTTGATGCCCTGCGCTGTAGAAATTCCTAAGGTACACTCGTTCATGAAAACGCTCTGAGGGAAACCAGTGTAGCCGGTGTCCTCACCAGCTTGCAGTTGAAGTAGTGCCTCGTGATCATGCCAAAGCTCTCCAACTCGACCGTGCTCCAGGAGGCGAGAGGGAGCTGGCAGACTGGCAGATCGCCGATGATCTTCCCAGCTATGTACAAAAAGAGCGTTAGCTCTCGTGATTGGGGCACGACCAACAGGTCCCTCACTGCAAGAAAAGCGACTGGTGCACAAGTCCCAGCTACACCAATGTTGCAAAGTGAGTCTGTCGCCCAGAAGACCCGTAGTCGTCAGCAGGACGACTGCTTGCTGTTCCCTGAGCTTCTTGTGTACCGACCAAGCTGTGCATTCAGTAGCGGAGCTTAAAACATGAATCAGCACGTCAAGATGCGGCGCACAGCCTTCGACAGATGTATCGGAACATTATCGACAGGCCCAGGCATGCACTGATGAGAGCTTGACCACCTGCAAACGCACGTTACATCTACTAATGTGCCGCACCATTCTGGGAGTATGACTTGAAGCCGTTTGCTGCTGCCGCCACTGCCTTGGATGTAAACTTAGCCACAGCGTCCAGATCAGGACCAAAGCGCTGCAGAACAGGGCGTGGCAAAGCATCGGACAATTTCGTGCAGTCCCGCGAGGTGCGTTCAGGGAGGGCATGGCACTTCAAAGGTTCGCGCCTCAGTGAATCAAGTACGTCTTGCACTCTGCGGATTAGTAACTTCAAATAAGTATTTATTATTATGTATTCGTAAGGCCAGCAATGATCAGGGGCAAACACCTCACCTTTTCGTCAGTTTTGTAGGCCGGAGTCTTCGGAATAAGAAGCTTTGGCCGCTTGGCCCATCGAGTATGACGTGCAAGAATCGGTGGTAATTCTTGTTTTATGCATGAGGGGAAAAGGATGCGGGCACACAGGCGGATTGTGCCTGTTAGCCGCAACCTTGCGCAAATCAGCGTCTGCAGTTTCAGCCTCAAGCTGCGGACACTTCTTTGTTTCCATAGCTGTGGCAGGCTACACGAGGACGTGAAGACCGCCAGACATGCAACGGTCATCAGGAATGGCACCTGACCTGCGAGCTCTTCTGGCATGCGCCAAGTCCTCGATCGACCACAGCGATTTCTTAGAAGCATTGAAGCCTCAGATGGAGCAGTGGGAAGCCAACCCACAGTTTGCAACGAAGACTCTGAGCGAGCTTGGCCGGATGAAACGTTTCGAGCTAGTGGAGCGTGTTCTTGAATGCATGCACCTGAGCACGCTGGAAACCAATGTGTACCATTACACTGCCGTCATTGCGGCCGGTTCGAAGAGTGACAGCTGGGAGGTCTCCATTCATTTCCTGTCAAGCATGCAGGAGGCCGCCAGCATACAGCCCAATGAGTACAGCTACAGTTCAGCAATCACAGCATGCGAAAGAGGCACTCAGTGGAATCGTGCTCTTCTGTTGTGTGCAGAGATGAGGGAGTCCATGTGCCCGAATGAAGTCACGCTGGGAGCTAGCGTCACTGCATGCGCTCGAGCTGGCCAGTGGGCCTTAGCCCTGCAGTTTCTTTTTGAATCGGAGCGAGCCGCGGTTCAACCAAATACTATCTCGATGAGCGCGGCGATCACTTCGTGCGAGAAGGCCAGCCACTGGCGACCAGCTGTTGCTTTGCTCCAGAGCATGATTGACAAGAGCATCCCAACTGATCGAATCAGCTACAGTGCTGCCATCAGTGCCTGCGAGAAAACTGGGAATTGGGAGATGGCTCTGTCAATCCTCGGGAGTTCAATGGGCTCATCACGTGCTCCAGACTCTGTAAGTTTCAATGCTGGTATGAGTGCGTGTGCTGCAGGCAGCCAGTGGCAAGCCGCGTTGACACTGTGGCATGAACTGCCCAGGCATCGAGTGCAACAAGATACTGTAGGGTTGAGCGCCCTGATTGTTGCTTGCGATCGGTGTGAGAAGTGGGAAGCCGCGCTTGGCTTGCTCAGACACGGATTACAGTCTGCTTTGATTCCGGACACGATTCTCTACAACTCCGCCATTCATAGCTGCGAAACATCGCTAAAGTGGAACCTTGCTCTTGCACTGTTGTGCGAGATGCTTAGCCGCAAGATTGCTGCCAATGAGATGAGCTATCGTTGCGTCATCGGCGCATGTCGGGGTCAGCGGTGGCATTTGGCCGTTAAGTTGTTTGCAGAAGCCGTTCAGACGTTTCAACCGTCTGCGATCACGTACAGTACAGCAGTCCTTTCCTGCGTGAAGCAGGATCAATGGGAAGTTGGCCTGCTACTTCTGCAGCGCATGTTGGCAGATGTGGGTTTTCCTGAAGCACCGAGTGCTTTTGATGGACTGATCCAGAGTTGCTACATCAAGGGCAAGCTGGTGATGACCGCGAGGCTTTTGCAAGACTGGGCTGAGGGCGTTGCGGTCTTGTGCCAAAGTTTGCGAAATCTGTGAGGTTGTGCAAGAATCTGCAGGGGCGCATAGCAGAGAACCTTTCACAAGTTTGATTGTTCAACAGCTGGCCAGCGCTGGCTTGTTTTGCAGCTTCACAGACTGCACGCAGAAAAGGCCCTGTCTTGCCTGCAGTCGTTGGATTGCCTGGTGGAAGGCTTGCTAAGCTTCTAAGCTCGCACAGAATTGCAGATCAGGTTCTTCAGAAATGGCGCTGTGGCCACGCACCGCCCAACGGCAAGGAAGCGACTGCGACGAATGTACTCGAGTGAGAAGGCCGGCCTGTCCAGAAGAAGAAGAGTACTTTTTGAGATCAAGAAGGGAGGTCGCTGAGGTTGCTTGTCTCTCGCTTGGTTATTGGTGCTACAGTAGCCCAGGCCTTCCCAAAAATCAGCTGCCAGGAACTGATGGAGGCCCTGGAGCCACCGCCCTCTGTGTGCCGCCATCTCTTGCTGGGCGAGTCCGAGGCCTCGAGCTGTTTAAAGCTGAGGCTTGTTTCCCTGCGTCTTCGCAGTTTGCTGGACTGTTGGGCGGCGAACTGACAGCTTGGTCCTGGCTTTGATTCGGTGGACAGAAACGTGTTTACTCTCAGTAAGTATCGGTGTGCTTTTCGGATTGCAGCTGTGAGATCTGTATAGATCTGTTGCAGGATGATCGTTACATCGTTCGGTGTCGAAGAGTCGTCCGGCTGGAACATGCTGGAACTGCTTCGCTCGGCCGAATAAGCCATGGCTTGCAAGCCCCTGCTGGAGCTGTTCCTTTCTCGATCGTTCGCAAAGTGCCGTTTCGGCGAAGGCATGCTTCTTTCCTTCACTGAAACCCTGCTTCTGTTTTGCACGAAAGCGTCGAGCCGGCAGCAATTGTCAATGAGTACTCGGCGCATCTCGGCCCTATTCTCTTTGCTTACATCACAAAGTCTCACAGGGAGCTCCGTTACTCGCAGCTCCGACTATGTGGCTAGGTGGCAGTCCGAATCATCATCCTCGTCACTCCCCATGTGAGAAGTTTCAATACCGAAAGGCTGACGGCTTTTGCCGCGAGAGCGGCTGGGGATCGAACGGAAGCAGTTCCTGAACTTGTGGGAACGTCATGTACATCTGTGATGTGCAGGATGGCGACATGACAGTGGTGGAGCGCCGCGTCAGTCTGAAGGATCCGGTCTCGCCTGAAGCTGATGTGGACATGATCTGCGCAAACTCCGTTCCGTGTGTGAAAACCGCCTGACGTCAAAGCATGCATCCGGAGAGCTGGCATGTCAATCCACTGCAGGTTGCAGCTCATGGAGCCGTGGACTCGGGACGGTGCCAACAGTACATAGCAGTGCCCAAGTCTTTCAAAAGCCTGTGCCAATCTCCGATACCTCAGGTGTCCTGTTAGAGGGCCGAACTGTGATCATCTTGAGGCCAGTATCGTCAGCAGATGCCAGCAGACAAGTCTACAGTGTGCCATTCTCACCGCGTGCGGGTGGGTGGGTGGACGCCAAAGTCCTCCCCGACACGACGAGGCATTTGATCGACGCTCTTATCTGGACTTCAATGAGATGATGGAGCGAGACAAATGGTGCGACATGCAGATGAGAAAAGTTGAGAACCGGGAGTCATTTAGTTTGAGGTGCAAACTGACTCGGAGGTGGCTTTGCCCGTGGTGTGCCTCGGTCGAGCATAGTGTTCGGATTCGCAGGACCCCGGTCGGTGCCTCTTGGCTCCATGTTGTGGAGAGCTTAGGTCAGGTTCCAGCCAGGGGGAAGGACCTGGTGGAGGCTCCGGAGTTCAAGCAAGTGCCTCGAGCTCAGACACCACGTCTGTTGGGCTCGGAGGCTTTCCAAAGAGTTGCTTGTGTCATGTTGTGTCAATGTCATCGATATTAAGTCGCTGCAGGCTTGACGAGATGCGACAGGCCTGCTCCGACGCGTGCGACACTAAGCGTACCAAGCGCTCGGAAAGATTATGTGAAGACGGCGAGACCGAGGACTTATGCAATAGTACAGCAAGATGGATCGCTCAGAATGCCGTTTGTTGCAGCAGACAGGAGGACTGGCGCTGGAAGCTCCCTTGTGAGTAGCTCTTGATGCACGCTGTCTTGTGCTCATGTCAGTCAGGATCCAGACCTCGTCATTCAAGCGCAAGTCTTCCTCCAGCGTCACCAGCTTAGCAGCCTACATAACGTGTACGACGTGTCCTGAAACCATTTTAGGGAATATTGCTGAGGTGGACAAGCTTGACACCTCCAGCGACGCGGACTCTCCCAAGTCCCCGAGTGACCCGATTGAAGCGGCAGAGGTTTCCACAAACTGTTGGTAGCAGTGCAACTGCCGCTGCAAGGTGTGACAACATGCGAGGTTCAGGACCTGCGGTCTCCACAGAGGTGGACCGCTTTGCAAACTGGTGGGTGTGGGTGTGGGTGGGTGGGTGTATGCGTGCGCATTTGCGCGCGTGTGCGTGCACGATATGCACGCCGGCTGCTGCGAAGTGAGGCTCGGAAAGCGAAGCGACGAGCGACAGTCGGCAGAAGACGTGGAGCCGAGTCAGCCGAGCCCGACTCCCTCCAAATCGGAGCCTGTCCGACCCAAGCCGCCCGCTTGGCCATCCTGCAAAGAAGCAGGTGAGATGCCGAGGCAGGGCAGCAGAGCACGAAGAGGAGACCCATCTGTTTCTGGGTGGTTCTCAGGTGTGAAGCTGTCAAAGACACTTCATCCGGTAAGGCTTGGCCAAGCCCGTGGCACAATAGCGTTCACTACAGCAGCACCTGACTAGCACGGCGAGCAAGTTTTCGAGAAGATGGTAGAACCCGCCTGCTTCAGAAGGTCGAGGAAGTTGGCTCTGTCGAGGAGGACCGTGAAGGTTCCAGCGCCGCGAATGCTTCAGAAGGGGCATCGACCAGTTGTTTGGATGCCTTTTAAGGTCCGGACGAGGGCACCAGGCCTCTACACTTCACGGATGTTGAGTCTCGAGGCGATGCACCACCTCGGGTCATTGCATCACGTCGCACAGGTCGAAAGCCACCCTCCCATCTCCAGGACAACTGAACAGCAATAAAGCTATGCCGGCATCGGCATCGGCCAAGGCTGCTCGCACGGAGGGTCGTGAGGCTTCTGTGTACGTAGTAGATGTGGTAGGTGTCCTCCAAGAAGAGTCGGAAAGCAGCCCTTGCGGCAGCCAAAGCCCAGTACCCAGTTGCCCCATTTTGGGCTAGCTGCACGTCGCTGCCCCTAATTTAAGCTGTCGCTTCAGGAGGCGTCGTTGATGCGCTTGCCAGCAGCCAAGTTGTGGCAAGACTGTGGCGCATGATGACAGCTAACCAATGTTTTATGGTTTTTGTGTCTTGACAAACGGAGACTGTATGGAAGGAGCGGCGCAAGCAAGCAGCAGCCCAGCATTTTGACGTACTGTGGCGAGCTTACCATCACAGGTCATTCTGCACGGGGCACATGACCTGGTGGGATAGGTCCAACGAAGACTTGTACTCGTAGTGCAAACGTGGGAATATAAAGGTGTGCGGCGATCCGAAAAGTTGGACTGCACCACTACTGCACATAGTACCATGCGGCTGGGACATGGGAATGATTAGGTCAACAGCTGGCACGCTGCACGGCCTAGCAGGCTGGACTCATGCAGTACACGCCTGGCTGCAATCTTGTTTGATCTCAACTGTTGACTTGCATGGGTGCTGAGGCTAAGGATGACAGAAGCGTTCTACACCTACATATGGGGAAATACACAAGTGTTCTGGCAGGGTTTGCCTGACATCAGAACGCTTCTTGCAGGAATCGCCGAGAAAGCGGGGGATAACCACTTCTTCAGTCCTTAGAACTTGTAACATAGCCGCCGTCGCTAGCCAAGGAAAACAGATTTAATGAGTCATGGGCCAAGAAGAAAGCTTCAAATAACGAAGTTCCAAGCGAACAAGCAGTTCTTGGACGCATTGAATCTTGGCGGCAACCCAGCCTTCAACAGCCTCATCGGTAGCTGAAAACGACTGCTGTGTCGGACCCAGAAAAACATGGCATACGAACAAAGAAAACACGAGCTATCCTCGGATGTAACCCCTGCAAAACATAGTTTGCAGCAGCAGATTCACCAACCCGTGGGGAAAAAACGAGCTTGTAAAAACCAAAAGAAAAAATCACGAACTCGCAGTCTGAAAAAAACGAGTTCATGAAGCCAAAAACTTCACGAACTCGCGGTCGGGAAGAACGAGTTCGTGAACACCAAAAAAATTCACGAACTCGCGGTCTGAAAGAAACGAGTTCGTGAAAACCCAAAATTGGGTGTTAGCTGTACCATGTTACGGACATCTGTGCTATGCAGGAAATGTTCGGGCCCAGGCCCTCTCCGTTACAGATTCTGGACTACCCCGGGCCCTCTCTGTTACAGCTTTTTGGAACATCCGAGACCCTGTCCGTTACAGATTTGGGAATAGACGGAGGTGTAACGGAGCTGAAACGGGCCTGTAACGGAGCTGTCACGGAGCTGTAACAGAGGCTGTAACGGAGCTGTAACGGAGGGTGCAACGGAGCTGTAACGGAGCTGTAGCGGAGCTGAACGGAGCCGTGTCATAGGCTGTAACGGAGCTGTAACGGAGGGTGTAACGGAGCTGTAACGGAGCTGTAACGGAGGGTGTAACGGAGCTTTTATCGGAGGGTGTAACGGAGCTGTCAAGGAGCTGTAACGGAGCTGTAACGGAGCCGTGTCATAGGCTGTAACGGAGCTGTAACGGAGGGTGTCACGGAGCTGTAACGGAGGGTGTAGCGGAGCTGTAACGGAGCTGGGGCGGAGCTGTAACGGAGGGTGTAACGGAGCTGTGTCGGAGGGTGTAACGGAGCTGTAACGGAGGCTTTGGCCGTTGTAGCTGGAATGTGTAACGCGCACCCTCCCGATCCTGTTACAGGGCGCCGGAACCTGATCATAAGCCCCATAGCAGAACATGGTAGAGTTGAAACNTAACGGAGGCTTTGGCCGTTGTAGCTGGAATGTGTAACGCGCACCCTCCCGATCCTGTTACAGGGCGCCGGAACCTGATCATAAGCCCCATAGCAGAACATGGTAGAGTTGAAACCCAATCTGAAAACACTCTCACGCACACCGGAATCTCCTGCAGAAGGCAGGATATGTGCTCTACCTCGCCCTCGCTCTTCTCGACAGCTTGCCTATCGTCAGAACACTGTGGCCATTGCCTGACACTTGATGCTGAAGTTTAGACTGGCTCGGTTGTCGAACGACAGCTCGTTTTCATGATACTGCGTAAGCATGTCTTGTACCAACGCTGCTAAACCGCCAGCACTTGCCTGGTGAGTCTCAACTCTTCTTCAGCCAACTCCTTTGGACACACTCTGCTGCCAGTCGTCTGACTCAACCGCAAGGCACGAGTGCCTCATCACTGCGCTGACTTCGAAGCCTTTGTAGACACGCCTTTCGAAAGCGGTTGGCAGTCTCTGAAGATTTGCGCCACTCAGGATGTTGACTGCCTGCTTGTTCATCTGCATGGTCCTGGCAAAGGCCTTCCACGGTTGTTGTCATCATTCGGTGTCACGTGAAAAAACATCCCCGTGCCTCCGTCTGCCTCAGACTCTCAAGATCCTTGTGGTACTCAGGAAGCCTAACCAGCTTCTGTTGCGGTCGCCAAGGGGATCCATCAAAGTCAAGGAGATGAACAGAGCCCGTCAGTCACCTCGCCATGTGCCACTCCCACCATTCGTTGGATCGCCTCGCATTTTCAGCAAAGCCCAGTCGAGCCGAAGCCAGAGCACTTGAAGTGTGAATTTCCGAACCTTCTCTCCTCTGCAAGCTGGGAGCACAAGGCCTTTCAGACTTCAGACTGCAATCTTGCCACAGCTCTCAAATTTCCGAAGAGTCCGTAATGTGTGAAATTGCTACAAGCTGCAGCTGCAGCTTACTGCACCGCTTCACAGAACTGAGCTGAGAGCAGTCGTCTCGGCTTCTTCTGCTCGCAGCTCGCTACGGAACCGCAGGAGCCGACGTTGTACCTTGTGAAACCCGATCCAGACCCCGCGACCCCAATTCCAACAGTCTTGGGCACCTCGGCCAATCTCTCCGCACAAGCGGACTTCTGCAGAGCCATTTCTGATGACGCCACGCAGGCATCCGCCAGTTCGTTGGCAGTCACGAAGCCCTGCACAAAACTTCGGCTTATTGAGCCTGGCTTTTCGCGCATGGACTCCCTAAAGCCTATACCTCCAGGCCCTCTAACCTGAAGCGGGCAAGTCCTTGGCAACTCTTCACTCTAATGTCGTTTTTGCTCGTTCAGATGCCTGCTCTCTCCCAATCTTGCCGATGGAGTTCTTCTGCTCAACCTCTTCCACAGCAGACAGAAGACAGCTTCAAACCGGTACAACCCTGACACAATCAAACATCCATCGATAGGAAGTGTGTGAGACCTTCGCTTGTTGCTGGCTCTCTGCTCGAGTTACGCTTGCACATGTAGGTAGTCCAGGTAAAGACGAAACAAAGTCTGGAGTTTGTATCAGACTGTCGACTGTCCTTTTCACAAGTACCACGAATACAGATAATACAGGAATGCTAAGACCCCACTGGACTGACAAGGGTCGAACGTATCCGCCAGCACGGAGTTCCTGGTCGAGTCGCCTCGAGTTGCGGCAAGAAAAAGACCAGAGCAGAAGGCAGGTAGACCAGGTAGAAAAGTAGAGTCAACCGTAGAAGCCGTAGCCGTAGCACATCGACATGCTTGGCATCCGGTCTCGCGCCAGCGCTCGAAGAGCCCGATTGACAAGCGCCTTTCGTCCTGCCAGCCGTCACCGGACATGTGGTGGAAGATGTCTTAAGGCTGCCCCGGAGGCCAGGGCGCCGTGAACCTCGGCAAGCTGAGCTTTGGCTGCGCCGAGATTGTCCAGCAAGGCCTCAAAAAGCAAACATCAGCAATCACTGACTTGATCTCTGACTTTGCAGAGGCAGAGGCCTTGCCTTTGTCTCGAGCGAGGGTGGTTGGGAGGACAGGCGTGCCAGGCGCGCACGGAAATCCTCAATGAGTCTCTCAAAACTCCAGCTCAAAGGCCAAGCGAGGCCGCGAGGCCTCGGTGCTTTGCTCCAGCTTCCTTTCTGCCTGCATCTCCTGCAGAGAGAGGAAAGAAGATGCTACAGTAGGCGTTGTTGTTTCACCTCCTCGGCTGCAGCTGCCATGTCTTGCTGAGCTTCTTCGCTGGCTTCGCCTTTGAGCTCCAAGCTGCGACTGCTCCAAGCACTGCGCCAGAGCCTTCCTCAGCGCCTCGCGCTGGGCCTGGAGCCACAGATGGAGGCGGCGTGCAGTGCAAGACTACGCACACCTTCTGTCATTGCAGTGATCGTCACAAAGGCTAAGGCCTTGATCGAAGCACCGTGCACGCATGCCATGGCGATGCAACATCTCACAGGCTTATCCAAGAACGCGACACTATCTCGACATGATTCATCCTGTTTCCGTAGTCAGGAGATGTCGCATGCGTTGCCGGTGACGTCGGTGTTCGTCGGTAACTGTCACCGGAGAACGGTCAGTAGGTGACGGAAGACGCAACGTACCCGAGTCTGTTCCAACAAGTGTTTGTAGGCTTGCTCGTATCTCACATCTCAATGATGCTACGCTCCGACACTGCGCCTCCATGTCACCAGATGGCAGGCAGTTTCGACGCTCCCTCCCTCCCCCTCCCTCCCCCTTCCTCCCTCTTCCTGCCTCTTCCTCCCTCCCTCTCACTCTCTCCCTCCCTCTGCCTCGCTCTCTTCCATCAGCATGGGGTGCTAAAGCTGTAGCATCGATCAGGGCCGGTGCGAAAGGGCAGAGGTGTCGATTGTACAGGCCAGCGCCTCATGGAAAGCTCCTTCGCAGCTCGAGCTAGTTAGCTAGTGGCAAACATCTTCGACCCTGTAAAGGAAGCAGCGTGCCTTCAATAGGGGGTTGACTGGAGATCTATGCCAGGTACTCCACATCCCTGCCACTGCACATCACCAAATCACTAAGACCGAGACCAGGCCGTGGAAGAGCAATTTCATTGAATCTCAACCGTACTGTGATGGTTGGAAATATCGGAAATTGTCTGACGAAGTGGATCTTGTTGGCTAAATACGTTGCCTGGAGACCTTCTTTCAATTTCTTTCATTTGGGACATCTGGAAATCTCAGAATCAGACTCGATCTAGAAAGGGACGTAGAGAGCCATAGCGATGGAGGGAAGAGAGGGAAAGGCGCAACCTGTTTTCGATTAATTCTAAAGTCTGACACCAAACCAGATGCCACTGAAGCCTCGAGTTTGGTTTCGGTTTGGCTGCTTCTTCTGTCATATCGGTGATACCCACGGTGCCCGATTCCGTGAACTGGATTCCCTTGACAGTGCATGGCGGACACGCTCTTTGCTTCATGCAAGTGTCTCGCGTCCTTGCGGAGCCTTCGAATTTCCCGGACTACTGGCCACGCTTTGGTGGTTCATGTCATCTCAGGCCGATGCGGCATGACACGTGCAGTTTTAAGCGGCGCCTGCATGCGTGTGGGAGAGGCACCGGGTAACAGAAAGACCTGTCGCATGGCTTCCACATGTAGCTTCCGTCTCTTAAGTCGGCCTTCCCCGACTCCACGCGTGCGGACACTACTGTCAGCCTGGCTGACGCGACTGTTGCACTCTCAATTCTGAGAGTGCCACAGGGAAAACTCGGCCCTTGACCCTACCTAGTTATTATACTTGAAGCTGGGAGACGACGTGCCATTCAAACATCGTGTGTGTATTGTGCTTGGTTTCGATCTTGCTCCAGCGATCTGCATAACCCTCATTCGGCGGGTCCTTTCCGACGATATCTGCCTCGGCTCGTTGGCAGCACCGAAGCAGTTCGGGGCCGAAGCTTGCACGGTAGCCGGCTGTTGCTCCGCTGCTGCGCACGAACTCGTGCGCCGTCTAAGCAAGAGTTGGCCAGAGGCCTTTGCACAGGATGCTTGTTCGAATCTCATCTCGTGCAGCTCAAAATGCACGACCTGAACAAACAGAATATGAAGAACAGCAGGAACAGAGACCTGGCAAGACAGAGGTACACTCGGATTCGGGTCGTCAAAATGTTTCCGTGCTCCAATGGCGAATTCGCTTAACCAGCCAGCACGGCCCAAAGAAGACGATGTGATCAAATCTGACTATCTTATTCCGCAGCTGGCACAATCCGTCGAAGCACCTGAACACACAACTGAAAGCGAGGAACGGCCCACAGCAGGCAGTGTCAAAATTTCGTGAGCCACGGAATGACGCTTGCTGACGCTCTGAGCACGAGGCTTCACACCCTTGTTGGAGGCATAACCCAGGTCTCAGTGCAACATGACTGTAGGCCATGCTTTGCCTGCATCAATGACGGACTTTAAATCCCGACTGGCTACAATCAGCCCCTGCAAAAGTGTATATCCCTGTGAGCCTTGACGTGCTCTCCGACTTCGGAAATACCCAAGTGGCCTACTACGGTTGAGCTCTGAGCACCCAGCCTTCCAAGATGAAAGAAAATGCCGTGGGTCGATCTTGCGGCGGACTATCACCTTGCATCAATGTACGACATTGTACAACCTGTGCTGTGCCTCGCTGCAGAACTGAGGCTGGCACATGTAAGTTCAACCTGCTGGTCGAGGGGCCTCGCTGCGACAGTGCGCATTGGCGTCTCATACGATGACTTTCAGGACGTGAGCCCTTGGCAGACAGATGTCAGAGCCCTGCTCGAGACCAGTGCCCTTCGTCCTCACCTGTAAACCCGAAACGAAAAAGAGCAGACACCTTTGCAAGGAAACAAGGCCTCACAAGTGTGGCTGATCGACTGCAAAGCCTCCGCGATCCCACACGAATCTCACACATCTCCCATGTCTGCGGCAGTGCCCGGTTTCGGAGGCTGAGATGCCCACACAAGTCGGCATTGGAAACGCGTGCGGCTGCCAACTGGCCGACCGGGCTTGCCGTCTACGTGACTGCAGTTGTCAGCACGGGGTTTTTGCAGAAACTGATCAGTTCTCATACTGAGACCAACATGCGAAACAGAATTGCGGCACACAACGTCACAAAACTACTTGCCATCCCGCCTTTTCGCGATGGTGAGCAGTTCGAACTTCTCGTAACAATTCTTGACCTTCCACGGGAAAGAATTGCCGTCCAGAGTAGATCTGCTCCTGTGTGCACTTTGAGCTCCGATCGTAGTATCTGAAGGCGCCGTAGCAACCGACGCCGCCGATTACCAAAAAGCCTCGGCACTCTTGCTCGAACGTATTTCTATTCGCATTCAAAGATGTTCAAAGCTTGCAATTTGTAAGCCAGTTTTATTTCAACTTTTCTGAGAGTACAAAACATTGGCGCAAGTGGAAGTAGAGCAGACTCTGCCCCCTTGTATTCTGGAGCTCTGGTCAGTGCTGCCCTGATGAAATTGCAGAATATGCTGTCAAGGCACTGAGAATTGAGTAAGTCGCGAAGAGCAAGCTCCTGGCACAGTTCAACACGGTGCACCCAGGCATTCCAGTCACGAGCCGTCGCCCACAAGGTCTCGCCCATGCCAGCACGATTACGTTGGAGACACGAGTTCCAACAAGCTTGAGGGAGCTCGGTGGGATTTACAGGTATTATGGTTGGGAGTACACAGTCACAGCTCCGAACACATCTTCTCAGCACACCGCTCCAGTGGAAATAGACTGAAGCAGACATAAGACTGAAACGGGAAGATGGCAGCACAGGATCAGGCATGCGTGGGGCTGCGGAGCAACGACTGTACAAGGCAGCCTTGCTATTGTAAGGGGATCCCGTGAAGGCCGTCCTGCAACTGCTTAGCCAGTACAGCTCAGCTTCGTCGGGTTCCTGCCACATGCGACTTTGCCATCTTCTCTGTCCCTACCTCTTGAACCTTTCAACCGACAGATCGTCACGGCTCTGAAAGGCTGACTTGACAAGCCTTCTTACGCACCCGATTCACAGTAGTGCTTGCTGGCAGACAAGAGGAGCACACAAGAAACTATATAACCCTCAACCGGCCTGGACCGAATTCCCAGCGCCGTCCACCAGATGATAGTCTTGCTTCATTCTGGTCTGACAGATGGATGCATGGTGCAATTGGCACATCTTCGGCATTTGGGATAATAGCCACTTGACGAAAGCTTAGAGGTGTCATTTACTGCCCCTCAAAAAGGGCGCGTCTTCGCAGCACGACATGCTGCGTGAACGAGAGTTCTCACAGCTGCTAGATACCATCAATCAAGGAAGCAGGCGAGCCAGAGGGTGCTCGGCGAAGAACTCCCCAGTGGTCGGGTCTGGAACGTTGTCTGGCAGGCAGGCCCAAGCAATATTAATGTTGCATGTTTCTCGTCACTGTGCAAAACAGGCAAGCGCACCCCACGTGGCAAGTCGCACCTCATTGCGAGATTCGAAACAGCTGCGCCGTGCTTAGAACGATCCGAGCATCCGGCTGAGAGACTCGAGTTCGCGTGAAAGTGGTCAAGGTGGCGCAAGTCCGCCGTCGGAGTGCCGAAAGTTATGCTCACCCTCGTCAGTATGGCACTTCATCATAGCAGCAGCAAAGCTCGATCCTCTAACTGAGCATGCTGCCACGGGGGTGTTTCCGCCTGGCATGCCATGCTAGAGTCCTAGAGAGCTCAGGACCAAGTCTTACGGCGGCGCGTCCGGGCGTCCGGCCTCCAAGTTGCGGTCATGCAGCGTCAATGCCAAACGCTTCGTGTTGAACGAATCGCCCTCAGAAAAGACACAAAAAGCACTGGCAACTTAATTGTCTTGCACAGGTATGCAACTGTCACATCCAACTGCATCTGGTCAGAAGGTTCGGGAAGCTCTTCATGTGAGATGGCAAGAAGTGGCCATGTTCGCTGCCTTGCTGCGTACTGTAGGCTTGTATGTAAGCAGGTGCTCTTTACCTTGCCCTTGTGACAGTTCAAAGCGGCCTGGTGAGCCCACTTCGCCACAGTCGTTGGGCTGAGACGAACCTGACAAGGGACAAACTCGGGACATTCTGCACCCTCAGGCACTTTCGTGAGGAACCTCTGCAACTTTGTGGATGCCGACGAAGTTGATTTGATTGACGGTTATCACGACCTCACTTAGTCACTTGCAAGCAGTGGTACGGCCATCTCATCTTGGAATGAACATACTCCAGCCAGTCTTCCACATGAAAAACAGCAGGGGGAGGGTGGAGGGTATGGAATAGGTGGGTCACCTATTTCCGGGCCTGGGGAGTGCTGGGGCACGGTGCCGGACAGATTCCGTTTTTCTCTCGAGGCTCCCGTCCGCTTAGATAGACCGGCCCCAGATCAAGTTGCCGCCCCAGTCTACACTAACAGTGACCAACATGTTCTAGCACGCTGGCGAAAGATACTGTTCTTAACCCTGTTTCATACCAGTTGGCGGCACCCCACGGTCTGTGTGGGCCCTGCTACTGGGCTGCACACCTCTGAGAATCCCGATTGGGCATCCACAAGATTCCGACCTACTTCCCGACCTTTTGAATAAGGTTACAAAGAAGTGGAAGGAGGGACACCCCACATTCTACGTGGCCACTGCTACACAAATGCCAGACTCCCTCTCCGACATCACGTCTTTCCAGTGTGATACATGAAGCCTCACATAGCGTTACATCCTACAGCCCATCCTACAATCCCACACCCCTGTGTTGTACGTGCTCTACTCATACACCACCAATAGAATCGAATGGACTTCGACCCAGTTCAGATACCCGAGTATGGACTTGCGTGCATGTATGGAAGAATACCAGAGTCGTAAATGAGTGGAAGGAAGGGGAGCCACCCTACGGTCCATTTGGCCCCCTGCTATACAACTTCCAGAATCCCGCCCCAGCGTGCACCTATCACCGTGAGACCATTGCAGCGATAAACATGTAAAATAGAGAACCCACGCTAAGCAAACCACCAACTACTCCGAGCAATACCGCGCATGGGTATCATCTCCTCATGGCAATACCTGGCATGTTTTGGTTTTTAATATAATCGGTGTTTTCTGGATTCCCTGTACCCCTATCTTCCTCTTGCCCACCTTTTTTCGACCCACGGTGGAATAAAAACAGTCGGCAATCCTTCAGCATAAATAGGTGGGAACCCTACTCACCTCCCCCCCTTTTCCCGGGGAGGCGAGAAAAACATCACGGAAAGCACTGCATTCGGAGCGGGCTAGCCAGCAAACGACACAGCCTCCACTGACACAGATCAAAACAGATCAAAGCACGGGCGCTGGCCGGCGAGTCCCACATGGTATCGCGCAGGCGCAAGGTAAGGACCTGCTGACGACGCTTTGCACTTCATCGCTTCAAGCACACTGCGGAGCATCATGTCAATCTAATGTCCCTTGCAACTGTCACAACACACTTAACACAACACCTAGCTTTGTTGCGTCGTTGTAACAGGGGTCCAAGTCCAAAGTCTTTGCCCACAATAAACGCAGGCATAACAGATCCTCGCGCCTAGACAAAGATGACAAAGGCAATTTTCTATTTTCAACATCGGTCTGACATGCTTCATCCGTGGAGCCGCAAGGCTCTGAAATCAAACACGTCATATACGTTGGAAGCCTCAAGGTCCCGATGCATGTGCTCCATGCGTGGCCTCCTCAATCCGCACTACGCATGCTGGCCCGGACCGCGATAGCATTGGAGGTCTAAAACACAAGTTCAAAAGCATACCTTGTCAGTTTGTGGTCAACGCCGATTACTTTTCAACCGTATGCTGATAGCCCATGCAACATGACGAAGAGGCAAAGGACAAATGAAGCGGGAATGGATACAGATTTGTTTGCCTCGCAGCGTCGGCAAATCATCCCGAGCAGAACTTCGCACATGCAATGCTCACATCAGCAGCGTTCATGGCGGGAACACAGCTACAACCGTGTGGTTTCCAGCTTCTCGCCCATCTCTGGGCAAGGTTTTGGATTTCTTCCTCTTTCCGCAACCGACGTCTCTTTCCACGAGGGCTACGAATTGCTTTTGTCTGTTAGGAGCTACGCTTTTGCACTTACAGTCGTCAAACATTGTCGCTGTGCAATCTGCGAAACTTCATTAAGCTGCCTCTGCCCCCTTACGAGCCCCTTTGTCCACGCGCCAACACATTCCACAGCTAAGTCTCTGGTCAGCGCAGCCGACAGGAACGGCGAGCAGAATGCGACCACCGCTTGACCAGCCTCCGGAAAGTGAATCGTTTTGGGATCTTGGTCCTGGTAAGATTGCAGCACACTTGGCACCACATTGTGAAGGAGAAAGCTTCCGATTCCCGAGCGAAGCCATCCACGGGTCCTCCTGCACCGACGTTTGCAAAGCCCTCAGCTGATTCGTGCACAGGCAGAAATGAAGCCAGCCTCATGCAAATGCAAGAAGCAAACTGGGCAGGACGCGGATACTTGCCACACTCGACTGTCACGGAAAAGGCACCATACCTCGCTGACTACAGCTAAGAGCATGTCGAGCTGCTGGACCCGGTAAATGGTAGTTACCAGCCTGTAGAAAGGAATATCTCCCACCACGATGTTACTCAGCTCGACGGACATGGACCTGAGAGCTTCCAATTTCAACACGGTCCCGACGGGAAGCCACAAGATTCCGGCGTCACTCCCACCCATTGTGCCATGGTCTGACATCACACGTCCGACAAAAGAGCATCTCGGCAGTCTAACAAAAGCCAGCTTCGCCCGAACAGGATTGGAGCCACGCCACTTCCCGCAGCAGGGCCTCAGAAGCATCCGGGGCATGACACGCCAAGGTCATGCCAACGCGACAGCCTGTGCACTGCTTAAGGCTGTGCTTCGGAGCCCGGCCACGAAGTACACATCGTGACCCAATCATATTTGCAGAGGCCACAGCACTGCCACCTTACTCGGTTAGCGTGTTACGCTTGTCACTGTCGTTCTTGCCTGATGTTTTGCCACCCTGCTAAAACGTGCACCAGATTGCGAAAACAAGTTGCGCAAGGCGTTGTGCCTCAACGTCGCTGAGCAGAGGGCACGCCGTACCAACAGCAGTCGGGAAGCGTGGCATGCAGCCTGGCACATTTTGCGCCCACCACCCACAACTCGAATGATGAGCAACGAAGCCGAAATCAGACTCGCCAGCAGGACGAGTCATCCCCCGTCAGAATAATGAGGACCGACTTCCTTTGCTCAGGAGCTAGGTAAACATACTTGAAGGAGTTCTTCAGTCCCTTTCCTGTGGATGCACAGGCACACCAGCAAGATCACGATGATTAGACAGACCTGGCAACGAGGGACGGCTTCGATTGGGGAAGTGAGCTGAAGAGCTGGGGGAGCCAGTAGCTGCTGGACGACTTTGATGGGCGAGTACCCCTGCAGGTCCTCGAAGCTGAGCCTTTGGCGTCACGTGAAGTCATGGACATCTCTGAGCATTCTTGCGCCCTCGGAGCATTGAGCGAAGCTGAGCAAAGAGCAGTCTTCGGCCGATGTGTTCTTTTGGCTTCTCGCACAAGGCGAATTGGCCAAGCTGGTTCAGGTCAAGGCCCTGCCGGAGGTGGACAAGCTGTCTTGGACAGACCTTGCTGCAAACCGTGACAATACAAAGCCGAGACTTTTCCCAACACAACCCAGGACGAAAAGTGGGACGACAGCCCTCAGGCCCACCGGAGCCGTCGCGTCACCCTGCAGCATGGGCGCGGCTGGTGCTGGCGCAGGCTGTGCGAGTTCGGATTGCGCCGGTAACTCTGCTACTGGCACCACTGGCGCGGCAGGCGCAGGCGCTGCCGGGGCCGCCGCCACAGAAGCGGGGGCTGGCGCCGGGGCAGGGGGCGGCTGGGGGGTTGGCGGGGGGACGCGGCGGGTGCGGTCTTGACTCGCGTGTGGGGTCGTGCGGCNGCAGGCGCAGGTGCTGCCGGTGCTGCCGCCACAGAAGCGGGTGCTGGCGCTGTGGCAGGGGCTGCTGGGGCTGCTGCCGGGGATGCTGCTGGTGCTGGTGCTGAACCTGCTGTTGGCGCTGTCGCCTGGCGCGGTGCGGGTGCTGGCTGAGGCTTTGATGGTGCGGTCACCGATGTGCTCAGCGGATTCGGCACAGGCGCAGGTGTTGGTGCAGCAGTTGTGGGCACCTGCGGTCACAACATACCACACCGTGCATGACAAGGGCAACTGTGGCATGTCCACGTCCTGGATCATCATGGCATCCGCCCTTGGAAGACAAAATAGCAATCCGGCACAAAGAATGAATTACGATGATTATCCAAGGCAGCCACAGCCAATCTGGAACAGTTCCCAGCACCGTCTCGTCCTTGTTCTTAAACCTGGGGCGAACCAGATGCAAGCATGCTGACCTGCCAATGTGCTGCTGCTGATTCTGCTCGTGAGCTGCAAACGGATTTGCGGAACCAGCTGCCGGAGCTGATGGCAGCGTCGGAAACCTGAAACACCGCTGTTGGACTTGTACACATAAACATGGAGCCTCACTTGAAGCGGAGAGTGGGAGACTCTTTCCAGTAGATAATGAAGCACAGGTACCCTCCCAGCATCTGTGCTCTCACCTTTGAAGTGGTGGATCCAAAAACCTGAGATTCTTTCAATTCAGGTCGCTAGGAAACAAGTACGGACAAGTAAGCTCTCCGCTAGCAGACATAGAAGTGTCGGAGTTGCAATCCCGGAGCCTGCGAAAAGCATTCGCAAAATCGAAAGCTGGACAGCACCTGAATTACACAGCATGCTGACTGACAGAACAACAAAGGTGGGGATCTCGCCACAAAGCCGCATTGTGCGGGGTTCCACCTGACTGCTTGACCTGGCTGCACGCTTTGCACAAACAAAGACTAGACAGAGACATGGCTGACTTTGGCCACCAAACGGCATGAAGTAGTGTACATCTAGCATCTAGGACCCCATCCGAGAAACCTACATACTTACAAGTCCAAGCTGGTGAGCAAGAGAATAAGAAAATTTTCTGGCTTTGCAACCGTACGGACTAGATTCTATTCTTTCAAGCTGTCTACAAAGGATTGACTCAACCCCGGCACCTAAGTTCTGATCAGGCAAAGGCATAGCTGCATAGCTTCCGATCCAGCCTCTCGATTCGGAGATCGGCTCAGCAGTGCAGGGGCCCTATGCTCGGCAAACATCCTGGAAAAGAAGCTTCAACGTGCTTCCATGCACAACCGCGTGCACGGTGTCTGGCAAATCCTGGCAAGAGGGATGCTGAGCCCCCGGCTACATGTGCAAATATGCATCCCCTTGAGGACCCCGCATGAGCCGAAACGGGGCAACGGATCATGCAGGAAGTCTGGGCCGTGTAGTATCAACCATCATGGAAAAAGAATCTCTGCAGCCACAGGAGCCGTGTCAAACATTAGCTGCTCGATGCTTAGGTGCTGATGCAGTGCTGACCTAAAACGAAGAGAGAGACGGAGAGAGAGGGAGAGAGAGCGAGACAGAGAGAGAGAGAGAGCGAGCGAGCGAGTGAGCGAGCAAGTAAGAAAGAGAGAGAGCAGAGGGATAGCTACAGGACAGGGACAGAGACCGAGACAAACTCAGATTGCTAACAAGAACAACACACACACAAACACGCGCTTGCTCTTGATGCCTGCTCATGTCGCCGTGCGATGTGGTCAGGAACCTGCTTCAACTCCACTATAGAACCCGCATCTCAAAAACTGAAAGTCTCTGCACTGGAGGCTCATGGTGAACTGATTGGTTGAACACAGTCCATCCGCATCTCGAAGCAACCGCCTCTAGTGCAGCGCCGCAGCCACTACTGCTAAGCGCGGAAGATCGCATCTGGCACTGTCCGAAGACATCCATCACGCGGCAGTCCCTTCCGTACCTTTAAGCTCTGTGTACACTCTCGTCTGTGCACGAGTGTGGGTGTATGTGTTGTGCGTGTGTGTGTGTATGTGTGTGTGTGTGTCTCTGTCCGTCTCTATCTTGTGTTGTTGAGCAGCTCTGGGGTTTAGGGCCTAGGGGTTTATTGAATCAGTGGTACCCGGCCAGCTTTCATTCTGAATGCTCACTCTTCAGCACCCACGGTGCTCAAGTACTCCTCAAACTCGTGGCTCCTCTCAGCCCTTGGATAGAGCTGCTCTGCCATGGAGGCTTCAATGTCTACCGGGCTCGCAATCATATGCACCGGGGGTAACACGTCCACCTCTCTTCTGGCTCATTGCGAAATTTCGCCTGGGTGCCCCAGCTTTTACGTCATGGATCATGGTGATGGTGCTCCGGATGTCTGCCGCCGAGCGACCAGCATGTAACCGGGCATGTCCATTGGAATCTCGCCCTTTTCTTTCTTGCGCATGATCTCATGCCACCAAGGCCACATGATATTTGGATTCCTAAGTAGATGCACGGGGTCTGCGCCTGGTGCAACGGATTGCCGCGAGGGCCCTAGTGAGCTTGACGGTGCCAAGACTCTTGGAACGGTCAACGCCATACCTCGAGATGACCCCCCCCATCGAGCACAAGACTGAATGCCAGAACGTCCATAGGTGTCGTAGCCGAATTTGGACTAAGTCTCGCACTGCTGATCAGCCAGGAAGCCGCCCAAGTTGACGCTGGCAACTAAGCCCCAAATATACCGAGAGAACCTCGGAAAGCTTCTTCACACACAGCCTAGGTCCCAGGCCCACGACGGACCAAGGCTGCTCAGACTTGCACCAGTTGGGGTGAAAGAACCGCTGGTGGCCCCCCATGACGGCTAGCCTTGCAGTCGCAGTTAGCACAAACCAGTGCTGACTATGCTTGGCCAACTCTCAGCAGCGGTCTACGGCTTTTTCTCTGGGTCTCACCCCGCTTTTACGCTAGACATGACATGTTGCCCGTCATTCCCTCATGGAGTGCAGCATGCCTGCAGGATTCAGGCACAAGCACGGCTGAAGAGGCAATGGGGCACAGCTGTGCTTGGGCAGCACAACTGCACGGGAAGTCACTGCTGATGCGATTGGCGACTGTATGACAAGGGCAAACAGAAGACCTGCAAAGACAAGCCGTCCGCAGTATGACAACCTTCTTTTCGACGAGCATGTCAAGCGGATTGTAGCTTCCGGCATCTCAGTCCACGATACACCTTATCCTCGCCGCGACGTCACGAAGCCCGCGAGCCTCCTGTCTGCACGAATCGTCGCAGCACAGGTCAACCTTCCACCAGGTTGACGAGTTTTTGGAATTGGAGGTTCGCCCTCAAAGCTTCCAGGATCACGATCTGATTCTCGCTGAAGGACGTTGTTGACGCGCCCCGAACTCTGCAGGTACAACCTGGCTATAGGTGGTGTCTCTGACATGATTCGCCGGGTCAATCGACTCGGCGTCTTGCGGCCTCCAGCACTTCCTGGCGGACTTCACCTAGGATCTAGAAAGAGGAAGCTCGGTCGGTGTAACAAAACCACGGCAGTCAGTACAAGTCCGCGGCTTTTCTGCGCCCAGCAGTTCGCTCCAGGTCAGGCCTCGGCCAGAGATCCGTGGCTGGTAACATGTGGGGCACCCTTTGCACAGCAGTGCTTCGCCTCAGATGCTGAGAGCAGGGCACTCACTCAGCATCTTGATGATCTCCACTTCAACCCTGGGAGGGTCCTGGAGAAGCTCGCAACTTGCAACTCACAGAAAGGACTTGTGGACTGCAGTCGAAGGTTTCGACCGTCGACGTGCACCGCTCAGCCCTTATCCACCGTCCTCCACTATTTCCAGGTCAGACGCGGCACAACGATGGCCTGGGTGTGAGCATGAATGCGAAAAGCTTCAACAGACGATGTACCGTCATCAGACCGCAGCAACTTACGACTGAAAATGCATCTTGCAACCAAAATGTGGGCAAATAAACATCCGCACTGAGAAGGTGACCCCAGCTTCCGAGGAAGTCCACCACGGCTGTTGCATTGCCATGCAGAGCAAACACAACACCTGTAGGAAGCACTAGTTTCGGAATACGACAGAACATATGCCGTATGCCGCCCTGCCTGTCGCACCCTTGAGCCCGGCGCAAGGCATCCTGACCGAAAGAGTTGCTTCCGGCCCCGCGCTGAAGCTCAATGTTCGTCGAAGATGCCACAATTGCCTCAGACCCAACCCAAGCCTCAGCCGAACGGCGACACCTGGACGGATGCGATCGGACTCCTGTCGCAGGCACTGAGATGATCCAAGACGGCGAAACCAAAGGAGTCCTTGTCCAACTCCAGATCCGAAAGTTTGCTGGCAGCAAACATAACGTCTTGGAACCCTCCAGCTTCCTGAGTACGGACACCGATGGGTTGCAAGCCACCGCAGACACCAATTGCCGCCCAAAGCTCATCTGGAAATCGCACACAAACGCTGCTTGCTCTTCCAGAGCTGTCCTGTCGGCAAGCTGCAAACACGTTGTCTGACGGAGCCATGCCACTACAACAGGATGCATGCCTCCACCTGGAGCACGGTGCCCAAAGGTCCTGGGAACACCAAACTCCAACTGACCGAGAAGTCTCAGCAGGTCGTCAGGTGCGGAAGCAACATTCGTTCCAACAGCCAAGTTTGGATGTTGAACGCCTCGGCGATTTTTAAGTCTTGTTATCTTGTTGGATTCCTGAGGTCTGCTCGCCCGTACTGCGCAGCAGCACGGGCAGTAGCCTTTGTCTTCTCACAGCTGTGGCTGAAGTGTGCGTGTGCTGCCTGCGATGTTGAACATCAAGCAATTTCAGAGAACTGGTGTCGCCCGCCAGGGTCTCCGACGACGGATCCCCTCCACGCCCCTGGACATGACGAAACGTCTCCCAGCAGCACACATGCAAATCCAAGCACTCGCACTGATTGATTTGATGCATAGGGTTGGGTGCGTGGGTACATGGTACGGGCCTTCACCGAGCTTTGAGCATGTGTGACCCAAGCTGCAGATGCAGAACCTTCCTCCCGTGCAGTTCGCCACATGTGACAGTGGCTACCAAGTGGTTTGACTGCGACTTTGATACATTGGACCAATTCGTACCAGTTGTACTGCCTGCTTGGCGCATGAAAGCTTCTTCTGTCGCGAACATCTTCATGCTCGATTCCCGCCCACGCACCGCTTGAGTCCCTACCGCCTACCGCCCCTGAAAGCTAAGGGGCAAACTTCAAAGCCAAGGGCCAAGACGGCCAAGACTCTGAGGCTTCATGGATTCAGACCACTCTGCGACTCGGGACAGAACGGACAGCACAGCTGGCTGCAGTACTGCGCAAGTGTAGAGCCGAATGATGGACTGCTCTTCTTCTGAAGTCGCGACAGGGCCTTCGCACAGTACTGCAGCCAAAGTGGCTGCTTGTGCAGTCTGCTTCCTGGCTGGTTTTCGCACGCCTTGGGAACGTAGCACCCGTCACATGGATGATCATGGATGCCGATGCAGATGCTCATTGACCTCTGCGACCTCTATACTCTATACGGTCACCATTTGTCAAGTTTGAAAAAGCAGCGGCTTGAGCTGAGACACACCAGGTCGCCGACGCTCAGTCCTGAAGCAAAGCCGGCTGCAGTCAAACTTGCAGTGCTGCATTCTCTTGCACTCTTGCGCTTGCATTCAGGAGGCCGGGAGTGCTCGAACGGCTCTGCAAGCTTGCCAAGGGGACAGGGAAGCAGCGCCCATCAGCTCGCAGGACGTCCGTCGTGTGCATTTGCTGCCCGCAGCTCTCGCCAGCAGAGCCAGGGCCAGGGCCTCGGCCAAAGCGCGAAGCTGCGAAGCTCGGACGGTGGCCGGTGGACGCATTGTTCGCATCTGAGCCACGGGCCACCGGGACCGGGGTTGTTTTGGCTCCCGCGCAAGTCCACGTTTGGATCCAGTGGAGGCCCGCAAACCACACCAGCTTTGGGAATTCCTGGCAGAAGGTGCTTTCTTAGTCTTCAACTTGAGCGGCTAGTTTTTGGTAGTGCCGGCATCGTCCTCCGTCCAGGTACCAAACCTTGGAGCCTGGGCGTGCCAGCAAGCCCGCGTTGGACGCACGGACATCCCTCATCGCCACGAACTGAGGCAGCGCCTGGGCCTCGCCTGGGACAAGTGACTTAGTGCTGGCCAACCCCAGCCCACGCCGCAGCACTGGGCACTCCGGAAATTTCGCACTTCGCACCTGGAAGCACTAGGACCTCCCCGTCCTCCACAGCCCGGGCCACTGCCAGGCGCCCGGATTCGACAGCAAGCAAGCGACCCGGCAGCACGGAGTCGCCTCAGAGCGGTGCCACGATTCGCGGAGAGTCTTTGAGTGCCAGTGCCGCCACGGCACGGAGCCGCAGCTGCAAGGCCTCGCAAGGCCGCTCAGGGCGCTGAGACAGGGCGCTCTCTCTCTCCGCCGCTCCGCTCTGGGCCCGGCTGCCGGCTGGGCCTCCGCCTCCTCGGCCGCCTGCTTCGCGACACGCAGGGCGGCCTCGGCCTCCGCCAGCTGCCGCCACAGCCTCGCCACCTCCTCGAAGAAACGACCCAAGGACCCACCCAGAGTTTTCCGAAACCGGCTCCTCGGCCAGTGGACCGTAAGCACCCTTGGCTTTCAGATCCAGGGTGTCGAAGTCTTCCGTGCTGCTTCGTCCCCGCAGCAATCGTAGAAGCCACTCCTGTGACGGAATTCGATCCTTACCGCAGCACAGCTGTCGGAGCCCCGGCAATCTCGATCTTTGCGGTCGTTTTAATGTCACTTCTTAGCACGAGCGATGGAGCAGTCGGGACTAGTTGCGAAAGCGCTAGGATGACCCTAAAAAGGGTCTAAATGGATTCTAGATGTGTGTTGCAACTGTTGAAAGCACATTTAGGCTTGCTTTCAGCTCCAGGAGATTACTTAGCAGCATGTACGCGTGACCAGTACTCGCAAATCGAAGACCTATGCGGCGCTCCCGGTCCCGGTCCTGTTCTTCTTTGAGGTCTTGCAGTTGCTTTTGCATGTCACTCCAGAGCGCAGGGTCCACAGTGCAGAAGCCCTGCACCATGTAGATTTCATGACTACTGCCAAATTTGCATGGCAAAGAACAAGCCGCAGGTTTCATAGCTGAGCCAGGGGTGCTTTTGAGGCTTCAGGGTCAGGGCATGCCAAACGACGACACCACGTTCGCCTGATGGGGGACTGAGAACAGACGGATCTTGGTAGGCCGGATTCGTTGCGCAACCCTTTGCGTTTCTCTCCTAATGCGGAAACATGCAACCTGATGTGCGCTTCTGCCCCCCGACCACCAAAATTGAAATATTGGATAAAAATGGAACAAAGGTTCCCTGCATCACCTGCAAAGCTAGCTGTCTTTCTAAGGATCGGCAATGCTTGCTTTGGTTGTCCTGCTAGGGGGGAGGATGATGACAGCTTGTCGGGAACCGACAGATCGCATTTCGAATATTGAAAATTGGCACTTTGGTCTATTCATCTGTTACAACCCTTTTACCAGCTTGGGAGGCTTGCACTGTTCCCTGATCTTCCAATTAGGTTCAAGCAGCACCACGGAGTTTCCTATTCAACCAGGGCACCGCCGGGGCACATTCTTCTGACGCCCTCTACTTTCTATACCTTAATGTAGAGCTACGTGTGTGAAAACAGTTCCGGATGTTCTCCACGAGCTAGCAAGGTAAAGTCACTGGAAGCCTAAAATCCATGACAAAGTCGCGTTGGCATTCCCACCATTCACCGAGGATTGGTCTGCCGTAACCTCGGACGACCGCAACCAGCCAAAGGCTCACGTGGATACGGGCCAGGCTGTTGCTGAACTATGAGGTGCATGACAGCTTCGCCTCCAAGACCACTCACAAGATGCCGACAGTTTCACTCACACATTTATGATGTTTTTCCCTCGCGATATGCGAGAAGACGTTGGAAACTTCACTCGCACGATCTCAAACGTCCTCTTTCTTTTTGTCGCACGTTCGGTTCTCATGTCAGCGAGTCAGCGAGCCTTCCTCACTGCACAGAAACCCCCAACCAATGCGACTCAGGCCGTTTTGCATGCAATGGACAACGAAGCGTTCTCGTCTTCTAACAATGCTAGATCAAAAGTCATACGCAGCTCTTCCCATGCATTGGCAGCAAATAGTGGAAGTCATGCCCCGATCATGCTGGGACTGACGTAAACAATTAGCATGTCCCGGCGGCGAAAACATCGGATCCTCCGCCCTCTCCGCCCCAGAAAAAAGGACCCAAATGCGCTGTGCGCCGTTTCCCACCTCGTGGTGTCCCGACATTGCTTGATTGTTGGTCGGTTGGTTCGGCCGCTGCACCGCATCAAGATGATGGAAACCCATCTCGCTTGCAGGATTTATGGGGCGCCGGGGGTTCGGGGTTCCTTTCACTCGCCCGGAGCCCTGCAAACTTTGACACGTAAGCTAGTTTCTCTCTTCTCGATGCTGCATTGGTTCGCGCCAAGCTTGTCTGCCTGCATGCCTTTTCGTGCAGGCGAGGTACCCTTGCGTGACCGCCGACTGACGAGTCTGGACTGTCTGCCTTTTGCAGAGCGTCTTCTGCCGCCTTCTGGATGCTGTGCGGGATTTGGTGATGTGTTTTGGTTTTTGGGATTTCCCGTACCGATTCATGCGCAATGTGCTGCTGTGCAGAGAGCGTGCTCGATGCACACCGCTGCATGTTAGAACGACTACTTTGGTTCACTGGTCTCCACGGCGCATCTTGCCCCGAGATGCTGTGCAGCAAGTGATCTCGTGCCTGCGCATGGCTCGTGTGCAACCTGGAACACGACCAGTGACAGAGACAGTGGGCTCTTGCACAAGGTGTGTACTCTGACAGCCACAAGCGTTGGCAAGCCTCTTCCCGATATTTGAGCAAGCAAGGACTGTTCACGCGGAACTGGAGCACGCTTCTGCACGTTGCACACTCTTGGAGTTCTTACAAGCTTTGGTGAACCTTCTCTGATGGAAAATGAAGCTGTGCAACGCGCCTTGTTTATGTCCCTGTGGCAAATGCCAAGCTTCGAAAAGCTTCATGTGCTTTGCAAGAAATAGTACTCACTGCCGGCGGGAAAATCAAACCAAAAGTCCTGCAACCTCGTCCCGAGGCCGAAACATAGCAACTCATGTGTGGGCTGCGGCGCAGTATGAATCAAGGTCCTAGTTAGGATGGTCTCTCTCGATACTTGCGGTAACTGCCCACCCCGAGATCTCTTCATTCGCTCAGCCATGTCGTCTCAAGAATCTTGCAAGTTCAAGTTGCTGGAATTTGAAGAAAGGCGCAGTAATGCGAGTTGCTGTTGGTTGCTGTTGACCTTCTGGTGCCTAGGAGCTCCCACACGGCGAATGCGCTGACTTTGCCGCTGGCCATCCTCCAGAAGGGTAGTGTAGTCCACATTATACCTTGAAGTCGTGCTGTGCGTGTCACCATGAAACCGCTTTGCGCTGAGCTCGGAACAAGAAGCCGCCGGCATTGATTTTGGAGTGAGTCTCCTGAGTTCACATCGACAGGGCATGGTGGCATAGTGATAAGCTGCAAACAAAAAGAAGCCCTTCAAAGGACGCCAAACACACCTCCACAGATTATGCAAGCTCGAGAGCGCTGGGATTCTGCAGCCAATTTTGATAAGCAGCTTCCTTGCACAAACAGTCAGTCAGACAAGCCTTGCTTCTTCATTTCTTTGCAATGGCTCAGATAGGAATGCAGTTTGTCGTGCTGAGCCACGAGGAGGACGCTGACTTTGGGAGAGAAGCCCAGCCAACGGTTTTCACCTTCCTCAAACTCCCAGTATGCCTGGCTCAGAGCTCATGAGAGCAAAAGCCTGAAGGATGTTTGGGTTTTGAGCCTTCACCAGGGTCCGGCTCTGCTCAATCTGACGCTGCTGGAGGGCTGCACCCGGGCCGATCAAACCACTTCGAACGGGCCGCGGCACCGCTGCCGGCGGTGTAAAGGACAGGCAATACGGGCAGCTCATGAGATGCAGGAGACCTTCTGCACCCACGGAAACCCACAGCTACAGTTCGCGACCCTCACTGCACGACCGCTGCACAACGTCGTGGAACCCAGTATGACCACATGAACATCTCTACATGGTGCAAGTGTCGAGAAACTCCTAACTGCCCTCTCCGCAGAAATTGCAGACCTCAATTCTTCGTAATCCCATGTCAGAAGACAAGAACCTCGTTGAAACACTACATATACAAACACGCCGGCATGTGTATCAGGAAAATGTTTCGAGCAGAGAAGAGTCGGCAATGCAAGCCGTGGGGTGGCCAGACCTTTTGGGAAGCGTAAAATGTCGCACAATGCTGCCACATCGAACATCCCAAAATCCGGCCCTTATCGCCAGCAGGAAGCCCCAAATCCCAATAACAATTAACGGGGAATTTGAGCACATTGTGAATTTGTTGAACAGTTCAATGTGTTAGTGGCATCCTTGGAACGGTTTGACAGAGGCTGGAGGCGCAGAAAGCGCAATTCTCCAGAAACCCCACATGTCTCATCAAAATGATGCCAGTCATCATTGGGAATGGTGCTTGCTGAAGTGTATGGACACACGAAACGGTGTCGTCACAAAAACTATCCAAAAAGTCGAAGCGTTTAGACATCGAGATATGGGAAGTCCTGAAAAGGTTTGAGCTTCGCCGTGGTTGTTCCCTTTTGGAATGGCTTGCGCATCGAGCGCCTGTGGCAACATGCACAGCTTCACAAACAGCTCTTGAAGCATTGGATCTCTCTTCATGCCTTCAAGTCTTAGAAGTCTTAGAAGATTGGAAGCTGCTTCATGTCCTCCGAAGTGAATGAAAGTCGGGAATGACATGAAACACCATTGCGACGGGCCCCCTTTCTTCCGTTTCCATATTTCTGCTTCAGGAATAAACGGCTGTCATATGTCAAATGACCCAGTAGAATCACGCTTCTTGCTAAGGGAAGGGAACAGTAGTCTTTCATGGTCCTCCGCAGATCTTATAGTGTAGAATCACACAACCACATAAACGAGTAGAATTTGTAGTCGTCGTACGTAATAGTAGCAATTGTAGCAAGAGCAGCAACACAGGTAGTAGCACTAGGGGTGGTAGTGGGAGCCGTAGTACTACTGCAGTTGTAGTAGCAGTAGTAGTAGTAGTAGTAGTAGTAGTAGCAGGAGTAGTAGTAGTAGTAGTAGTAGTAGTAGTAACAATAGAAACCGTAGTAGTCCTACTACTACTACCACCACTACCAAGTACTGGCACCAATAACAGTAGTATAGTGTTAGTAGTAGTAGTAGTAGAAGTAGTAGCAGCAGCAGCAGCAGTAGTAGTAGTGAGAGTAGTAGTAAGAGTGGCAGTAATAGTCGTCGTCATCGTACTAGTGGTAGTGGTTGTAGTCGTGATCGTGGTCGTGGTAGTGGTGACCTGGTAGTGGCAGTGGCAGTGGTAGTGGTGGTAGTGCGAGTGCCAGCGCTGCTGCCTGTTCTACTGCTCGTGCTCGTGCTCGTGCACCGCTCGTGCTCGTAGTCGTGGTCGTCGTAGCAGCAGGGGTGGTAGCAGTAGTAGCAGAGCCACAGTAGCAGTGGCAGTGCCACTCGTAGCAATCTGAGAACTACAGTACCAGTACTGGCACCAGCACCACTACTTACCAAGCACGAGTCGCGGTACGAATAAAAGTAGCTTGGAATAGACATATGAATCGCGAATGCAATGGCGGTATTAGTATCTGCAATGGTAAATGTACGACTCCCAGTAGTACTTGTACTAGTAACTACCATGCGAAAAGGAAACTGAAATTGCCATATTAAGAGCACTCGTACTATAGATTTTTGCTCGCACAAGCAGCAGACAACCTTCATATCATCATTGCTGGCCAGAAAACAGAGCGTACTGTAGCTTGACCGTCTCAGTCCTGCTACATAATTACAGTCTAGCCCTCAGCTGGCTGCAGAGCTTCAACAGCAGCTCTTGGGTCGAACCTTTTTCGTCGTGGGCATCCCGAAACTGTGGCGGCCACACTTGCGCTTCACCTTCAGTGCGCGCACTATCCGCCTGCATGCTACAACACACCGGGCATTTGCTGATGCCTGCGCTGCTATCTAGCGTTGTGGGGAGCAAGAAAGATTTTCACAAGTGCCTTCGCAACCCTTGCAGGCAGCTCTAGTATCCTAGCTACCAACGCTTGCCGGAGAGATCGCAAGACTGCAGCACTCGGACGATCGTGGCATGGAGCTAAGGAAGTGGAAAGCCACCAGAGGTATGGGTTACACATCATCTTGTAAGACAACTAGGTGACTGAACACTCCATCTGACGCAGCTGAAGACACTGCCTATCCTGTAGCACGTGAGTCGCTCTTGTCCAGTTTCAGAGCTTGCAATTCACTCTGAACACTGCCGAAGCAGGGCCCACAAGCAATGCACAAAACGACACCACGACAGAAGCTGCTCACTGCAACTGAAGGAGATGCCTATCTTCAAGGCACAACAAGTTCTTTGCACCGTCTCGTGCGGCACGGAAAAAGAAGCTCCAAGTCTCTTGACCTATTGGCGGTCGGAAAGGCCGTAACGCCGTAACCTCCTTCACAGTGCATGCACACGCAAGCAAGCACAGTCGTCGCCGTCTTATGAAGAACCCCTGCAGGTTGCAACTCTAGCCACATGTGTGCCTGGTACCTGGTTGCAAGATCTTGAGACACGGCCAGGGATCCTTGTGATCTCTCACCGCACTTGCTCTTGAAGCCGCGTGGTGGTTCGTTACATGCGAGAATGGTTGTTTATCTGGGCAGGTGAACATCAAGATCCCGGTTTCGGGAGATGTCCAGTGCCTGTGAAAGCTAACATGAAATGATGATGCACATTCACTCATGCACATTGGTTAAGCTTCTGCACGCATCATTCAATCATCGCAGCCGATGCTTAATCTTCAACAACATACTAGCAGCTGACACTGCTTATGTTACGAGATCTCCTGCAGAATACGGTCACTTCCTGGTCAAGCTATGTCTGTACACCTGGGGAGGTCGCTGGCAAAACTGCTGCACACCAGTGCCAGCCATCAATTTGTGGCCACCGAAGCTCTGAAGTGTTCAAGACTCAGCTGTTGCCAGACAAGGAACGCCAGGAAGTCAGAAGCTAAAGTGGTAGATTCGGAGATGTGCTAGTGCTAGTGAGCGTACGAAGGTGCCTGCTTCCAGCAAAGGGCTCCTCAATTCGACACACGTCCTTTCGTCTTTGGTTCAGGGAAGGCCTCGCTGACGCCTTGGTGGAGGCGCAAAAACACAAGTTGTCCAATTCCCTGTCTCATGCAAACGACAAGGAGGAAAGCCGGGGCCGGGCCTCTGTCGTCGAAAAGGCGCAGTTCGTTCAAGACAATGGGACTGTCAATGCCCTGACAACTTGTCATCACAACAGCAGGAATCTGACAGTCACGAACAAAGCCAGCAGCGATGAATCATTGAAGCCATGTCGACATCATGAAGTCCGAACCCCAACACGACTTACTCAACGTGTCTCGAGCAACATGCTCCGCCTAACAACGAGACACCTGTGGCAAGCATGTGGCAGAGACAGAACAGTAACACCACGGTGAAGGTAAAGGCTTATATGCTAGGTTATGAATGAGCTATGCTCCCACAACCATGAGGCCTTCAGCGCGAAAGCGCCTAATCGAGGCAATGACCATCCTCAGGAACAGGTGCAGAATGCGGAAAAGCGTAACAAGGTTGCACAAGACATGGACATCCGCGCAAGCCACATGTTTGTGCTTGCCTGCACCCGACACTTGTGGTGTCTGTTGCAGCTGCCCTGGGAGACAGGGTGCGGCGACTGGTTGGCCGGCAGCCCTGAGTCATTCACCAGCTTATGGCATCTATGGCATCTATACATCTGATGCGAGAACCATTCGGTAGGGCTCCTGCCCGTAGGCTGTGGGCATCGCCTGCCCTAGAACAGCTTGCTGAGGGATCGGCTGTGGGATCATTTGAGGATAGCCTCCCACGGAACACAGATGCAAGGCTTGAGCACCACGAAGTGAAAATAAGGTTACACCGTCATCTGAAGACCTGCCTGCTAAGGGTGGCGGTTGCTGCCATTGAACGCCTGGCAGTCGCTTCAAGGCGGCTGCATCCAGTGGCATTTCCCCGCCGAGCAGAACCTGGCATCATGGTGGCAGCCGCTTCCACGAGCCGTGAGCCGTGCATCCATCAACACTCGCCGACTCGCCTGCCCTGGGTGGGCAGCAGCCGCTATGCGAGCCGTCCGGTTCACGATAGTGCCGAAATAATCTGCCTGAGAGCAACATGTTCATGGCAGCTGAGCTGCTGACAGCAACGATGAAGCAACCAGGCATTTGTTCGGCAGCATCACTACAATGCTGCAGAGTGACCCGCCCAGTTGAGGCATGTGGTCTCCTAGACGTGTAGGCACCACTCAGAGCCTGAGCGGTAGCTGAATGCCACAGATTGTCATGACCCTGCCGTCTGCAACATTCTCGGCACTCTCGGCATTGACATTATTTTCTCCAAGCATCTCCTATTGACACACGTAGGCCATGAGAATGCATCGGTCCTGACAGGGCCGACGAGATTGAACTTGCAGCTTCATCAACTTGCAGTTACCAGCACCACGACAAGACTGCACGACGATGAATACTTTGCTACTGGGATCGCCTCCACCATGACCAGGACGCTGGTTGGATTACTACTAAGTTTCCGTCGTGTTTGCTGAGTGACACAAACGCCCCGAAGAAAGCAATCCTTATGGGCACAGCTACCAACCTGTGTTTCAAGTCCTCGCTGTCGCAACTCATCAGGCCACGGAAGTTGCGGTAGCTTGCGCTGCAGCAGTATTGAGAAGACCGCGGCGTCCAACATGCTGCCGAAAGCCAGCCTGCAGCAAGTCCGCGAGCATGCATCTAAGGCTGCCAACAAAACAGCTGAACCGAAGATCAATTCCACAAAGACACCGGGAAGAAGCACAAGGATGCGTTGTGACAGCTTGTATGTCGTGGCATATGCTTCTGCAGGCAGGCCAAGGAATACACAGGCAGCATATGCACGAAGCCATGAGCACTTTCTAACAATGTCAAGATGTAAGCAAATCCTAAACGAATATTGATCAAGACGGAAGAACTGTACAGTGGTGCAGCAACAGCTGAGGCGCATGAAGGCGCCCTCATCCTCCTGGCATTCGTAACCGCTGCCATCTCCAGCATGTCGTAGAACTTCACGCAAACATCCACGCCTGGACCACTGCTACGAGTATGGCCAGCGAGAAGGTCCCTCAACAGCACAGCACAATCAACTCTGAGGTAGTGACAGGAGCCCAAGCGACTGCACTGCCAGCCCTGGGTCTGTCGCGACCAACTCACGGGCACCCTGGGTGAAAACGAAGCAGAGAGTGATGGACGACCTCAGAGATGCAATCATCCCCCTCCTAGACACGAGCCAACTCAAGAAACCAAGCCTGGGGGAGCCAAGAAGCCCAGCAGGGGAGCCCTCGAAGCCCGGCGACACACGCTGCTCGCTGACAACCGGCGCGAATTTTCGGCCACCTACCAGAGTCGACGTGTCGTCAGGATCTTCACCTTGCGTTCGCATGTTTGTTTCGGCCAATCGGGCCTGAGCCCTCAACACCGGGCAAGGGCTTTGAAAACTGACAGCAGAGGTCGTTCCCGGATAGCGGATATGCTCAAGTGACGAAGTCTGCTGCCGGGACGCCAGACCAGTCGTGGGCAAGTGCATCTGGCACGAGTTGAATTAGCTGCACTCTGGCACGGCCAGAACATCCAGTTCGGGACGAGTCTTCCGTGAGGCCATGCCCTTCCAAGATGTGATCTCCCAAGTCTACAACCTGCAGGGCAGTTCGGTGCACCCTTCTGGCAAGGCTCTGGCTGCCGATGCACATGCTCTCTTTCCGTGAGCTCTCTCGACTATGAACAGCAGGCACCGCTGGCTCGAACACCATGAAAAATCGTGAAATGTTTAAACCCCCTCGACCGTTGGTGAGTGTTTCGTGCTCGACCATTGACGACCCAAGCCCTTTGCGGAGGCAGTGCCCAGAAAGAGGGCTTGGGACGGAGCCTTGCAAGCATCATCGGCCCAATTTCCTTCCTTGCCTCCAGTCGGTCGCAGCTTCTTTCCTTCATCCTCTCCCTCCTTCCTATTCTAGCATTCGGGATGGTCCCTTCTACCTCGTGCTCAGACCTTGACTTCGGTGGCTGACTCAAGTTCCAGCTCCCGTCCGGCCTGCGGACTTCCAAGCGAAGTCAGCAAACCGTCAATGAGGTAAAAGCTGCTGGCAGACATGATGATCTGCCCACCATGGCAAACACCCTGGCAATGGCAAGCATCTGCATATGCAAATGGAGATTACTGGATGAGAAAGCTTCAGAACTTCAGGTGCCTCTATAGCCTTGGCCATTGCAACAGATGGCCCCGCATATCTCCAACGTCCAGTGACCTGCCACGGAAGGGGAGCGGGAGCGCTGAGAAATGCACCCCTTTCGGGTTTCCCTCGGAGTCCTCGTGCTTCGTGACGGAGGCCGGGCGGCCGGAATGCAGACCCATGCGCACACGCAAACCGCGCCAGGCTCCGTCACTGCTGGCCTCAGATCTCAGACATGCGATCGCAAGGCAACTCACAGTTGCCGCCCGGCCCCCCCGTGTGTGGACGCTCTCGCTGTCTGAGGTGCAGGCAGCTGCGTCCGGATGCGAGAGTGTGGCATTTGGCCAATCACATCGTAAGAGCTCTTGCTGCGTGTCCAGGCAGAATGCCACTGCATCTGCAGTATCATGGAAGGCTATTTGGAAGGCATCGCCTTCTGTTGTGACCTGCACGCGAAGCTTTTCCGTACATGGCAATGGCAGCACCTGTAACACTTGCAAAGTCGAGCCTCATAACCGCTGTGCTTGGCAAGAACTTGCCTGATGGTCGCGTCGTGAAGTCTCAGAGCCAATTCCATTGCACGAGGGTTCGCTTCCCAGAGTGATGTGGAGCCTCGAATGCAAACAAAAGTTTCACGCAAGCTCAACAGCGAAGAAGTCTTCCCAATTGCTTCTGGCCCTTGTGGCCCGCCTTGAACATCGGTGAAGACCATGGTAAAGTCATGGCTGTCCCCAGTTGGCGGCTTGCTCTTTGCAGTGATCGCCAAGCGCGCGCGGGGCTTTGCCTGTCGCGCTTCGAAGCGCTCTTTGCAGCTGTCTCTCATGCGCAGAAAGGCGAGGCAAGGCGAGGCCATGCCTTGGGCTGCACCGGGATCGCCTTCGCCTTGCTTCCTGGCAGCGCGACTGAATTCTACCGCGACGGAGCTTTGCAGTTCCTCGCCTTGCGGACTGGTCTCACAGATCTTAGTCACCACCATCTCCTGAAGAGGGAGAGGGTCGGAGGGTCGGATCTCGGATCGACGTCGGAGCTTGGACTTCTGCTTGGCCAAGGCGCGGGGAGCCTGTCCTCCTCGCCCTCGGGGCGAAGCATCGAGCTCCAGAATTGGTCGGTGCTGGTTCTGGCACTGCTGTCTGGACCTCTGGGCATCAAGAAAGGTCTGCGGCTTCACAAGAGTCTGCATCTAGGTCTCGGAAACGCTCATCCTTCGTATTTGGCAGTAAGCTACTCCTCTCCTAGACACTCCTAGACGACTCGTATCCTTTCGCACGTGCGCACCATAACGGTTTGCGGGTGTTCTGCCAGCCTCCATAGACATGAGTGCCCGTGTAGGTGCTCTTGTCGTCAAAGAACCGCACATAATCTGCAGTGGTTCCTTCGTGAACCACCCCCTCGGATTCTGCGACACGCTGACAGATCTCCTCTTCGTCGATGCCCTTCCTTTCGGCAATCAATCGGAGAGCCTCCTTGAATTGACGCAGGATGATCCGACGGTGACCTCTGGACACCACCTTTGCAAAGATAAGATCTGCATCAATCAGGGTCAAACTATCGTCCACCAACTCGCAGTCTTTGCACAGTTTGACGAAGCCCTTCCCATCCATGTCGGGCTTGTTGGCGCAGTAAGCCTTAAAGGTATCCTGGCGGCAGAAAAGCAGAGCCCAAGCTTCGGAATTAAGGGTTTAGGGACCTGAGATTTTAAGCTCCGCCCCAGCCTCTACTGTGCCGTCTTTGCCACGCAGCTGCTGGGAGATCTTCTTCTCGCTCAAGCTCACGGAGCGAGGTCGCTTCTCAAGTTCCGGCGGCGAGTACTCGGGATCCCTTGGGGAGTTTGGCACTGGCGTGCTGGCGCTGGCTTGGCCTTGCGACGGCTCGTCACGCAGAGCTGTGGTCCATGTCCTTGGCAGGCGAAAGCCTGACTTCCACAGAGCCCCACAGAGCCCCACATAGCCCCACAGAGCCTCGGGCACCTGTTGAGGCGACTGAGACCGAGGCAGTGTACCTTTTCCCTTCCTGCCAGGATCAGGCCCTCCCTGCGCATGAGTCCCCGTGTAGAGGCTCTTGTCGTCATAGAACCGCACTGTTTCGGCTTTGGTGCTGTTGAGTACGGGCCCTCCACAACACCTGCGACAAGCTACGCTCGGCTGCGACCCAAGACCCTTTCGTAGCAGCATGGGCCCGGCGTGCCTTACTGCGCACCAGACCTCCTCCAAAGTCAAGGTCTTCTTGTCTGCGATCATCTCCAGGGCTGCATCGAACTGCTCCAGCCCGATCCGACGGTGCCCCTTCCTGAAGCCAGGAGCGAGGGAGCGCAGCGCATTCGGCCAGCTTCGGCCAAGCGGCTTGCAGACCTTCGCAAAGATGATGTCCACATCTGTCTTGCTAAGGTTCTTCTCGACCAAGGCAGAATCCTTCACAGACTGGGACTGGGAGCGTGCTTGGGCTGTAGATCCCCGCCCTGCTTCAGGCACGCATTAATCCCCAGAGCACTCTTCGCTTTTGAACCTTCAATCGGCATGAAGTCGTTCCACACAAACGCTAGTCCTTGCAAAGCTTTGCAAATGACTTTCCATCCATACCTGCCCAAGTCGATCACTTCTGACTGCCGTGTGCAGTTGGCCCATCACACTTGGGAAGATACTTGTCTTGGCTTCAGTGATGCTTTGTGTCTGACATGGCCAATAAGCGCGGGCTGCCTGGCTTGGTTCCGCAGAAAGCTTTGAATGTCCTCTCCACAGTGCCCCATGGCCGATTGATGTCTTCCTCCGCCTCCTCTACGATAAGGTCAACAGCACCTCGCAAGGCACACATTCGCTTCTCCCTTCCTGTGATCTCTGCACAGCTGAGCTGAAGACGTGGGTGCGTTCTAGTTGTGTCGATGCTGCTAGCAGAGATGCTAGGGCAAGGAGACTTTTCATCGTCCGTACCTCAGCACGACTGTGGACACTGACGAGCCCAACGAGCCCAACTTGCGCTTCAGCAGGGCTTTTCCCAAGACAGGAGTCCGATGCAGTAGCAAGAGTATCTGCCCCGAGTCTCGCGCCGCTGGCTGAATTTGGCTGAGTACCTGGCCGCTGGTATCCGCTACTGGATGCCAGTGTTAGATCCAGTGACAACTCCGTCCCTTTGTGACTTCGAGCATCTGAGTATCAGCACCTGGAGATCGAGGAGACACGGACCTCAGCCGCTCGCTGCACAGCTCCCAAGGGCTAAGCCAGGCCTAGGGCCTAGCTGGAGAAAGCTGGATGGGCCGACAGCCGAAGTGAAAACAGGAGTAAGGGGTCCCAAGTGAAGACCTGTTTTGCGCAGGTGCATGCTGCGATATGCTGCGCTTGCTGCCGTGAGAACAGACTGGCATCAAGGAACGTTGACCGGTGCGATATGGGGCAATTGTGGATCGACGGTTTGACTCCGGATTCTGCTATCTGGCCCAGGCTAAACAGCAGCATGCCATTGGCATTGCCAGTCTATCTGGAGTGTCTTGCACCATCAGCACGTTCAATGCGAGCTCCATTTGCGGTTCCATGAACATGCAGGATGTCGCGCACATAAGTCGCACACATGCACTGATGCATTGAATCCGCTCCGTATATGCGATGTGCAGATAACAGATGCAAAATTTGATCAGTCTAACGTCTCAAATGCTGGAATGTGTCCCTGCGCCTGAGTGTGGGCACAACTACATGAGTGCTGGCGCGAGCGAAAAGTCGAGGAACGAGTGGCAGAGGCACGGGGAGGGCAGAGAAGATTGGGGAAGCAAGGGGAGGGAAATCCAACAGAAAGCCCGAGCTCCAACGCATGCGCGCACAGACTTGAAACTGAGATCACGGCGGAGAAGCCTTTGGTCGACTACTGTCAACGGACTTTTCCGTTTCAACCTTAATGGCAGGACCAGGTGGCAACGACCCCGGTCATGTCTGAAACACGACTAGTTGATTTCGGCCTGTTGTCCCTCGAATGTTATGCCAAGCAACGGAGCTACTCCGTGACACTGGCAGTCGGGGTGGTCGAAGCAGAGGCGAGGTAGCTGCCAACTCCTTTGCTACAGCAACCGGTCCACGCTACTGAAGCAGAGCACTGGCAGCAATTAGCTTCTTCAGGCCTGCTTGGTCACGAGGCTTTTTCTCCGCACCAAGGGGGAGAGGGGCACGTTTTGGCGACACGAGGTGTCTGGCCTGCGCAGTCCTGCACTCGAGATCAGATTGGATTCACCGTGCAACACATTTCTAGCCTGGTGCCCTCGCGACGGCGCGACGCGCTGGCAAGGAGTCAGGCCTTCGAGCGGCTCGGAGTGAACCCCGATGTCAGAGCCTCGCCGCTGAAGAACCAATCGAAGAAGGTTTCTGCAGAGAAGCGACAAACGATCTGCAGCTAAGAGGCTCAGGTGGCTCACGGTCACAGGTTCACATAGCAACTCCTGCAGAAGCAAAAGATTGGATGCTCGTGGCATTGCTGCATTGCTCCCGCCTCATCCTCAAGGCTGAGCGAGCGGTTGGATGATCCTTCGGGCGCAGTCGCCTTCGCCAAAGTCAAGTCACTTCCCCGTCTGCTATGACATCAAAGACACTGGGCGTTGAACAGCCCTTTCGTTGCTGCGCCCGCCGCACAGCAGTCGTGGCAGGCCCCCTTCAGTGTCCTAACATGCGAGGACGGCCCGACCTAGAACTTAACAACAAGCTTTTCCCTCAACACTGCATCAGACTCACCTGCTGCACGGGCAGCAGCTTCGGTACCTTGCAAGAACTAGCAGGCCAACAACTCGCGAGTGCTTGTATGGCACTCTTCCGTCATGATCGGACAGACCTCACTCCTCGAAAGTGTAATGTCCTGAAGCTTCTGAGCCCTATGCGCAATGGACGGTTACCTGCAAGAAGAGTGGCAGGAGCTGTGGAAGCAAACAACAGGTGCAACTGAACACATAAGATTGTAGGTAAGAATCCCGGGGCTCCAGCCGCAACTTGATGCGACCGCATTTGGAGGAGCGTTAAAGCCCCTTTAGCCAAGATGCTGCAGACAAGAGGAACTGAGTAGGAACTGCAGAGGATCTAGGGGAGTTTAGGGATAGTCATAGGGTTTTCAGGAGTTTACGAATGAGGTGGCTTTGAGTGCTTTGGGGGAGATGTGTTGCCAGTTTGGGATTTGAGTCGATGTTGATGGGTAGGTTTAAGTTTAGGTATCTACCCAGACTACTGCTGAATGAATCTAGAGTTTGGGGCGCACGACTGGCAAGTTTGTGGTGTATCGAGCTCTAGTTGATTTTGTCTCACGAGCGTTGGGATTTTGGGTCTTGGGTCTTGCGTATTGTAATTTGAACAGTAAGTTTTAGTGTTTGATGGGGCGTGACAACAGGACAGGCAATCCTGTCATGCATAGACATTCTAGACTCGGCGAAAACAAAATGGATGCCTGAATACACGTTCCTAACTCTTACGAACGCTTGCAAATGCTGGCTCGCGCTCCACGGTTTACTGCTTCCTTGTATCCTTAAACCAATGCATGCAAACGCCTGGCAACCACCTAGAACGGCACCATCAGGCATCGAGGAATGGCACTGAATGCTCCAAGCATGCTTGGACTATTTTCTGAAACGCTTCTTGCTCTTGTGCTGCTGTCTTTGCACCAGCATCATGTCGGACATGGCCTTTGGTGAGACATGTGTGATCTCGCAAGATGCGTGCTGCACGGCCAACTTGGAGTTTTGCTCAGGCCTTGGCAAGTTCATTTGACGGTCGATGCCTACATGGTTTATCAGCAACGTTCCGGGAAGCTGAGCCTCCTTTACGGAAGCGGGTGACCCGCCACAATGACTGGTGGGACCTGCCGACATGTTGTAAAGTTCAGCTCTTGCGGTTCTGGCGATCACTTTGCAACATCCCTCCTTGAGTGCAGCCCGACGCCGCTCAGGGTCTTCACCTGACAGCAACCATTCCGGGTCGCCTGCGGTTGCCAGAGCCAAACCCTTTTCAGCGTTTTCCGAGGGTATGACAGCAAAGTTCCCGCAAGTATCCGGCCTCAGCTCGGCACGACTAACGCATCCGCCATCCGCCGTTCGTCGCTCAGCCGTCTGCCCAGTTCTGGAAGTCCGCTTCGTCCTCAAACCTGCGACACACATGCGAGAGCGCGCACTCCCTCACTGTTGCCCACATGGACGGTCGGGCGGTTTCCATCATGTCTCGGTCGGTCGCAAGTAAAATACCCGCAACGGTCGGTGTAACATCGAAATTCCCATTCACGTCTTGGCGGTAACGGTACAGGAACTGAGATGACTCTTGGCGGCACACTACCGACGTGCACCAGCTTCAGTGAACGGAACAGCTGGAGCTTCAAGCTGCAGAAGATTTCAGGGCCCACGGCACCTCATCATCAGCTCTGGCGCCTGGAAGGACTCAGGCGGATTCTGCGGATGCCCAGGGTGGCAGCTGGCTTCGCCGCTTCGCCCGGCGCCGGCCTCCAAGACCTGAAACCGCCCGTCGCCCAGCAAGAGGCACAGCCTCGAGTCAGAAAGGCCCTCCAAAGCCCACGCGCTGAGCCAAGCCACCCCCAGGTCTTGAGTCAGAAGCTCCAGCCAATCGTCGTCCACTGTGACCTCATGACTTATGGGCTTTCAGAATAGGCTCAAGTTGCCGAGCGTAGCTGCAGCCCTGAGGCACCGTCCGATGGCCAGTCCCCTTCCACTCTGCCTCAGAGGCTTTCAATCAAGTCAGAGAGTTGCGAGCTGCGAGAGCTGCGAGAGCTGCGAGGCCGTCGAGGCTTTGGCGGGCCAGCGTGATCTGCAGCATGCGGGCATCGGCCCGAAGAAGTGCAACTTTCCTCGGGATGCCAGGTCCTACCAGTACAAGCTGTCGTGGTCGGACCTCTAAGGGCAAAGCTTAAGCGACACAAAGGCGAAGGGGGCCGCATCGTCACTGGAGGCCAGAAGGAGAAGCCTCAAGAGGAGCGTTCCGTCAGCTGGCATGGAATCGGCATCTGTTGCCCATAAGGACACTGCCACTGATGCAAGCGCAACCATGTCACCTGGTCGAGCACTCAAAATTGTGAATCGGACAGAAATCGTGTCCGCGCAAGCGCTCCGGTATGTGCTTTTGTATTTCACAAGGTGCAGCTGCCACACCCAGTATGCAGCAAGCTTGCTTGTTGCTGCAGCCTCAAAGCAAGTCCCCTCACACTTCGAAAATCGTGCACTGCCACGTGGCTCAGCGTGAAACACAGCCACCCCCCTCTTACGTTTTACTTTGGCGGACTTCCGGCAACTCGCACTTCAGCAACGGCCAACCTCTTCGTCGGTGGTTCCTGACCTGAGTGCAAACAAAAGCTGCGAAACAAGGTCAGGTGTTTGGGATGGCAACATGGGGTGCAGACCCACCAGCATCGAAAGGCTGTGCAAATGCTGTCAATGACATCCTGAAGCACAAGCGAAGAACGACAGTGCAGTCACAGCTGCAACGAGATTCCGGCAAAGGTCCGATTGAAGGTACAGCGTTGCCGGCGCGAGAAAACAACGGAGAGAGAGGGAGACGGGTAATTACTTGCATCTCCACCTCCCGAAGGGAAGCGAAGGCGAGGCACAGGGCTCCGAAAACCGAAAAAACCTGGAATGCACATACCTGAGAGGCCACTCCCCGGGACCACTGATAGGAGGCGTGGGTCTGGACGTCATACCTTCACACACCTCCTAGCTCTACATGTAGTCCACGCCCGACCTTGCTCGAGAGCCTTGCAGACAGAGTGCCGGCTGCGGAGACATCCTGTCTTTCCAGCTTGGCTTCGAGTCTGAAACGATCAGAAGGACGTGCCCACATGCCTTCCAGCGGCGAGGACACCTCCTTCAGCAGCCAGAACGTGTGGTGACGCCTGCACTTCGCTTTGCGAAGTAAGGAGGCATCGTCAGGCATGACGGCATCGCGACCATCCGCCTGTGGCCAGTGCGCCAGATCGCCGTCAGTCTGGGGCCGGCCGTTGTAGCGCACGAAGGCCTAGGCCAGAGCAGGAGCAGAGCTGTAGGTCCCAGCGTCACATCGCGCCGTCGCAGGTCATGTCACATGAGGACGGCGCACGACCCCGCAGGGATGGAGTCGGAGGCTTCACCGGGGAAAGGGTCCGGTCGACCTATGGAGCAAAACGACGGGAACGTGTTGCACAAGTGCGAAGCCTCTTTCTGCCACTTTGCTGTCGAAAAAAGCTGTGACCAAAGCTTGGAGCTTCAGCTCACCAGAGCTGATTGCCTGCACTCGCCGCAGGTCGAAAGTCTCTGCAAGCGCTCCTGCCCGCTCGCACTGCACCTTGTGGATGGCCATCTGGACATGGAAAGGAAAATCATTCCCGGCTCCCTCGGGTCTTTCAGGTGCATACCAAAGAGCCGCGCTCTGCCCTTCGCCTCGATGCCGGCATTCAGTTGCACCCAGGTGTGGAGTAGCATCTCGTGGCCATCCCTCAGCCACCTTCAAGCAAAACTCCAAGCAACTGCCATCCCGGAAGCAGCAATCCACCGACGAGCCTGTACAGCATCAGCGCTGAGAAAAGGAGCCTGCAGCTGTCAGCTTGGTCTGTGGATGGCCGCTATTTTCAACAAAAGAGCCAGAAGGAGCCTGTGAAAGCCCTCTGTCCCAAGCAATGCACGCTGAAGGTCCAGACCAATCAGTTCGCCTTCGATGCAAAAACGAAAGAGATTGCGCTCGTCCGCCGCCTCCGCCGCTTCCGCCCTGGCCTGGTTCGTCTGGCGCATCGCGGAAAGAGCTGGTGGAAGCACCACCCTGAGCCAGTCCACGGCTCTTCTTGTGCTCATGTGCCTTACACTAGGCTGCTAGGCTAGGCTGCTCAAACTCTAAGTCCAGGTTCAAGGTCCGCGCTTCATTCCGGCGCTCAGTGACCTCTTCCTGCAAAGGGCACTGCTTCAGTACCAACCTGTAATTACTCAACTACTCAAGCATACTTGATCTTCTCTTGCACCCAGTCGTCACTGCCAGGAAGGTCTTGTCCTCGTGCTGCTTCCACCAGAAGTGCGCAACACCCCGCAGAAGGCGATCCACCTCACATGGCAGCCCGGAAAAAGCCCGGAGAAGAGCTTAGAAACTCGAAAGTCGCCTTCATCCAGTCACGCGGAAGCGTCAGATCATGCGAGACTGTCTGCAGCGCTGACAGAACCTCGGCGGCTGTGTCCAGCCGTGTGCAGGGTGCAGCACACTCTCTGCAGTGCACTCTGAGACGCCCCCCGACAAGAGTCTGTCGCCACTGAGCTTAAGGCTCCAGTCCCCAAGAGCGGCAGAGAGTTCAGGAACCTGGCTTCACATCCAGGTGCTCTAATCATCCGCAAATTGGATCCTTTTCCATTGGTCTTTGTGGCTTACATGGGTTCCTGTAAGGCATGCCAACCAGCCAAGCCCACTCCAAGCGCAAGGTCTGAGCCTCGCATCACTAAGTGCGAGTCGAAGAAATCCCCTAGACACTTCCACCAGAGATCACGTAAAAGGTGCAAAGCTGCCGACGGTCGGATATTCCTCGCTCAGATAATCGCCTTGATGCTCAAAACCAGGTCTCAGGTTGTGTCGTACACAAGCTGGGGCCATTCTGGGCTTGTCACCAATCTTCTCGCGGTCAGCATTTAGCCTGCCCGGATGGACTCAAAAATTGGGAATACGTGATTCTCGTGCACCAGTCGGCCTCACCAGAAAGTTGTTGATCTCCACCGGAAAATCACGCACGATGCCAATCGCAACGAGAAAGGCAATCCCATGACCGGGGCTCCTCGAGAAAACTGTTGTAGACAGCCTTCACTGCAGCCTGCTACAAAGACACCGTCATGGCCCAGGGAACATAACTGTGACGGGATGTGCAGAACAAGTGAACACCCGAGAAACAAGCCAGCGACAGGATGGGAAGAACAGCATCATCCACAAAACATAGCATCGTCTGGCGGTGATGGTCTTCAGTCCTGTTAAAGATGGAGACGCCGAGCTGCTGAAGGTCCTGCATCACGCTTAGTTGCAGCAATCGACAAAACACTGCACGCAGCAAAACATTGTAGCTGATAGAACCAATCTCGAGCTCAACCTTTCGTGGCTTCAGCGATCCGCGAAACTGCGCTTTCGCAGCTTCATCATGGGTGCTTCAGTTTGCCGCTCATCCCTGTTCAGACGAGGCTGCACATCTTGTCGCCGAAGGAGGCAGCAGTCCAAGTCAAGCTTGAAGCGCCTGATTTCGAAAGAGAGGCTTGCACGGTGAGCTGTTGTCCGAGATGCGTGTGGCAGGAGCATCACATGCATTGTGATCCTTGAAATACAGGAGACATCAGGAGACGGGCAACGTGAGGGCCCGATGGTTCGGCGGCTCCATGTTGCTGCACTTCCCTATCAATGGCTCTGTTGCGGTTGTATCCCGAAGCCGCAACTGGCAAAATCTGGCAACTGCTTGCCCCTCGACGTCAACCGAATAGCGTAGTCGAGTATTTCTGAGAGCTTCAACTTGCTTTCTGTTGAGCAATGACGGGCGCTTCGATGTTTTGTGCTGAATTACTGCTCCCTTCAACCTCGAATTCTGTACATCACGTGTTGTGCCTGCGGCTTCCTCCTCCGTTGTTTTTCAGAAGCATTGCTGGGATGTTTAGCAACTCTCTACTGTGTTCCTCGCAGCCACGCCGCCACGCTGTCGAATCCGACTCAAAGTCCGAGACTCCAAGCAGAGAAAAGCTTCTGCTTTGACGAGTAGGCGCTTCGCGCTCTCCCTTTCTTCATTTCTTTCGTTCGTTCGTTCGTTCTTTCGTCATCTATGTTATCCTTATGTCTCTCTCGCTCCTCCGTTCTTTCTTTCTTTGTTTCTGTCTTTCTTTGTTTCTGCATTTCTGTTTTTCTTCATGTTGGTTATGTGTTTCTTTCTGTCTTGCTTTCTTTCTTTCTTTGTTTCTGGTTTCTCTGATTATGTCTTTCTTGCCTTCTCTCATCCTTTCTATCTTCTTTTCGGGCTTCTCTCTTCATTCATTTTGTTCTTTCTCCCTCGACCCCCCTCCTCCTCAAAAACAACAGTGTCCCCTTGACCATTCGTCGATACTGGTGCTTGTCAAAAATCAGTCGGAAAAGAAGCCTGCGGTAAGCACGAAATGCAACGCTGTTGTCTTCAGTTGTGAAGAGGTTTGATGCGGTTATGCTGCCGAAGTTCTACTGACACCTTGGGTGGGGGAGGGGGGGCTCAAGGCACATAGAGGGGGAGGCGTTTAGGCCCCCCCTTCATCGAGAGAGCAGCCTTCCTGTTTGCCCCCTGCTGACCTTTAAATCCTTGGTGTCTCAGGGAGCCAGGGACCAGCCCCTGAAGTTTCGTTTGGCCCATACCAAATCTGTCAAGGACTCCCGCAAGCTCCAAAGGAGCAGGCTTTCGTGAGAAATCATCTACAGTGGACCACCTTCCAAGTGCGAAACTGCTGCCTGGAATTCGCTGCCCCAAAAAGCTATGATCCAAACCTTATCCTCTAGGCTCCAGTGCAATCAGCCAAATATTTCATCAGTGCTGGTCTGTAGTTTGGGAGGTCTATGTGGTCCATGTGCAGTGCGCGAGTGTAGCAAACATGGCCTTGGTCCAGTCAAAGTCTGCTGCAAAGCGTTCCTTGATGTCCCTGCAAGCATCTCTGTACCTCGAGCATGGAGGGTAATGAGATCATGTCAGGCACTTAAGAAGTGGTGAACCTGCGAGGGCACTCCTCCTTGCAAGTGTAAGCACGGTCAAGGATGGTCATCTCACACCTCAGTTTGGACTGAGGCTGAAAACAAGTGCATGTCCTGGAGTTCGCGGCTGTTGGGAAATCCCTTAGGGTACAATACATGTACAGCAACGTGCAAACAAGCCGCATTCCTGCAATGACATGTTGCGCAAAATCCCGTGGAAACTCAGGCACGTTGTCAATCACATGGGCGAAACCACCTCCAAGACTAAAATCCACGTGGATGTACCTCGCAATTCTCCGTCTCAGAACTGCACAGGCTGCTGCTGCAGGCGCACGGAAAGCCCTTCGGAACAGCGCTTCGCACACCACCCTTCGAATCCGTCTCAATAACCTGGCTAGGTTCACTGCACAACGCATCAGAGTCCTGCCAATGCTGACGGCTCCCGGCACACTGCCTTCTTATGGGTGGTCTCAAACTCACTCTCAGCTTCATCCAGGGCCTTGAAGGAATGCTACTTGTGCATAATATCGTGGAATGTCGATAATTGTCAAGGGAGTTGGATGCCTTCTTCCAGTAGGTCCGTGCTTGCACCAGAAGACCCATCCTTGGAAGCTTTCGGTAAGGCAAACACAACAAGATCTGTTTCCAATAAACTATGTCTCCCCCACATGCAACATTTACACGCAAAAGCTGCCCCTAGCACCGCAATGATCCATGTCTCTGTCAGCTTTGATTCGGGAGACCACTCAGGCCTTTGTCCAGCGCACTGAGCCCTACTGATGCTTGAAAGTTCTCGTGTCTGCTACGGCCGCAGGGAGGATGACCGCAGCATCCAGACGTTCTTCCGGACAGAAAAATTTTCTTTGCACAAATGAATTCTGGCCTGGAAACGGGTTATGCAACTTCATATTACTTACAGCTCTGGGTCGCAAGAACGATACCGATCAGCAACAAGGATGGTGCAAGCTTTCTTCGAATGATACAAAGACTCAGTCCCACATTCACAGCAACTAACTCACGACAGGTAAGGTGTGCAATCAGTTACAACAACGGACGATCACACTCATGAAGCGTTAAAACAGCCCCCCTTGGCTGCTAACCAGATCTTCGATGTGACCCCGATGCCAAACAAGACATTGACAGAACTTGGATGACCATAATGGACGACTGATCCTCCCAACTCCAAGAAGTATGAATGACACGCACTCCTGATGCATTAAATGTTTTCTCTCCGTTCCCACGTAGCCAAGGCCGGTGCTCGATCGGATATGCGACAATACTGGCATGGGGCCCTGCCCCCAGCAGAGCCTCTCATGCTGCCGTCTAGGTGTCGGGAGCAAGGCTGCACCACTTCGTGCCTTGTCCCTCGAAACACGGTGCACCGAAGACTCCACGAAGAGAACAGCGCGAGGAGGTTGCTGCAACAGCATATTGCATGAAAGTCTGCCATGTGGTATGCATGACTGGCATTCTACCGCAAATGCTCTTAGCCATGCCTCTGACTCGTAGAAGGAAATGAGGCACTTCTGGTAATTACGAATGTCTGCCTCGTTGATATCGGCATGGCTCTAAGAATCCTCTGAGCCCTTGGCCACGAGATGTTTTGTTTAAGCGCACGGCCCACGCAGCCTGGACACTGAAAATAAATGAATTTCTCCCGGCACAGGCTCTGCCGCCTCGTCCGCATCCGTCATGGCCATGACATGCTCCTGCGGCACGATTAGCACCTGCGACAGAAAGGCAATCACAGGGCAAGAAACGTGATCAGCCTTTGCCGCCCGTGCCAGCGGCACCTGGCCAGGAACAATGCACCGGCCTTCCGCCTCGACACAAATGTACCTTGGTCGCACCGAGACTCTAACTGAAAGTTCAAGGGCCCAAGAGGGTCAACGGGGATGCGACGCATGAGGCGACACCGACATCACCGCATCTTTGCGGAAAATTTTTTTGCCTCATCGCCACGAGCTGTGCAATCAGACCGTGATTCCCCACATATAAGCCTGAGAACATGGCTTTCCATGCAAAGGGTGCATCTTTCCAGATTGACCTGCTGGTGGCTAAAGCAAAGTCAGAGGCTGCACCAGGCTGCAGTCTAAGTCTCAGCCTGGATCCGGTTCTTGTCGTTCTTCTCTTGCTTGAGTCGCTTCTCGGCACCCTTCCTGGTAAGAGATATCCGATTCTCCGACCACATATGTGGCCACTCTCAGATGGGCTGAACCTGGAGTCCATCTTCTTGTCGGCATTCTCATACCAGCCAAGAGCATATGCCTGGATGGCCAGACCCTCACAAGCTCCCTTACACACACACACACTTAATAACTGATAACCGAAGGAAGCAGAACAGAAGGGGACACCAAAACAGGACTGACAGTGAGGTGAGAGGTCAATGAAGAGTGGGAGGGAGGGAGGGAGGGGGANGGGAGGGGGAGGGAGGGAGAGGGAGGGAGGGGGAGGGAGAGAGGGGAGGGGAGGGGCGGGGAGGTAAGGAGAGTGGAAGGAGGGAGAGAAAGAACAAGACAAAGGAACAGTGCCTCATCTTCGTCATCTTCCAACATCTTGAAGCGGTCGCCCCTCTTCAAGATGTGCTTCTCTAGATTGGCATCATAGTCCTCCACAAGCTCGAAAGCGGAATGTGCCAGACTCGGCTAGATTCGCTTCGACAAGGTGAAGTCAGCCGTGCCTGGACTCCTTCGATGCGCTCGCGGCGGATCAGGTCTTGCAGGGAGACATCGTCATCTTCGAAGTAGCCTTGCATTGCTACCCCGAACAGGAAATCTTGCAGCCCGCCAGTGCCAGCACGTGCCTTGCGAGCCCTTCTTGTCTTTGCCACCTGGAACCGCATTCGCAGTACCTCGCAGATGCGAAACTAAACTGCAGAATGGCTCACTCGCAGATTCTACAGCCACACGGGCCCCACGGCACCTCTTTTGTTTCTGCCCTTGGTGTGGACCGACGCAGACTGGACCTTGCCCCGAGTTTGAACGGCCAGTTTTATACAGTTGGGAGTAAGTTAGCAAACTCGTGAGGAAAGCTAAGCTTCGTGCTGACTCAACCAGTTTTTTGCTCCTCCCTGCTGCATCCACCTGCTCCAGAACCTTCGCACAGCCACGCCAACAACAACTTCTCTAGCGGGCTGAGACAAAATATCAAAGATGTCACCGAATTGCACCTCTCAATGTCTCATACTTCTGGAAAGCTGCTGCCTTGACATTCTCGGCAGGCTCTGGAGGAGGCAAAGTGAAAGCCTTAGGCTTCTCACCTCAGGAAGTCTCTGGCATGCGAAGGGGGTGGGGCCCAAGTCAGAAACAGCGAGTGGAAAATGCCCGAGACGAGTCCGAAAGCGGTCCGGGTCGAGTCAGAGAGAAGTCGCCCCCGAGTCAAAAAACATGACGCTGCGAGTCCGAAAACGGGCAGAGTTTCAGGGGTCTGGCTTATCGTGTAAAATGTCACGGGAAGGTAAAAGGCTGAAAGCCCCTGGGCTAGGCACCATCCGGAGTGTGCTGAAGACTGAAGCCGCCAAAAAAAACCAAAAACTAAACCTCTAAACCTCTAAACCCTAAACTCCAAACCCTAAACACTACGTATTCCGCCTCCCTTTTTGCTCGCCGTCTGCCACTCGACCCTCGTCAGGTTTCCGATTCGGCGGTCCACTTTTTCGGACTCGGGGTGTTGGTTTCTTGCGACTCTTGTTCCGGACTCAGCGTGTCTGTTTCGGGAACGTCCCCGAGGCCCGCAGTGTCAAGCAAGCGAGTGAGGCTTTCAGGCTCCAGCCGGCCGTTGCCTGGTGCTTTTCGAGCCGTCGGTTCAGCTCCTCGTAGCGAGCCATATCGCCACCTTCGCCGTGAGTGGCTCCACGTCGCAAAGCTGCAACACTTAACTCCTGGGCCCCAACTCAACATGGCTTCCATGGCCAGAGCACCCAGCTTGTTGGGATCGATGTCATCTTCAACGTCCTACTCAAGAGCAGGTAGCAAAAGCGGCTATTTCCAAGTTGAGCTGATCCTCTGCGGATGCTGCCAGCCCAACAGCTTCTTGCTTGTCAGCACCTTTGCTGTACTTGGACCTTACTTTGTGAAAGCATCACTGGTCTCACAAGGGGCGCTCTACAAGATTGAGCGTCCGACTGCAACTTTCGGATGACCTGTTCCCACGCTATTATCACACGAACACAGGCGGAATGCGCCGACAATGCCTAGTGCCTCGTCTGCATCGCCATCGTCTTCCGCTTCCACCTGGGCCTCGGTAGCCTTCACCCGATTGAGCACCGCTTTCGCAACCTGCAAGGGGCTTCACCTTCTCCCAACAGAGCGCGGGAAACTGCTCTCTTCCTGCTCCTTCCGACGCTCAGCATCCTTCGCTGAAGACCTAAAGTCCACTGGCAAATACCGGCAGCAACACTCCAGTGGAACACCGCAGCACGCATGAGAGCGCTGCGAACTGCCGGATGACCTTAGAGAAGGAACGAGGGATGGCTTCGCTGGGATTTGGTGAAACTTCGACGAAGCACCTCGATCGAGATCGGTGGCGCTGCCGTCGAGAATTGCGACGGCCGGAGCTGCGGCTGCGGCTGCGACGTCGGCTTCGGCTGCGGCTGTGGGAACGCCTCACCTTCGCATCTGAACCCTGAATGCGTCCACAGAGGATGAGTGAGGCTTCGGCGACTGCAGCTTTCTTCGCCCGCCAGCCACCGCCACTTGGGCCGCCCGGGACGTTGCTCGTTCGGGCTCCGGTCCTTGACTTTCCAGCAAAATCATGCTCTTCTGCAGCCCTGCCATCAGATCATCAGAGGGCCTGGCACACCCGTTCCAACCTTGTCCTCCTTGTCCCGACCTGCTTTATGCAAGTCGACTTCAGCCGGACAAAGCTCGGTGAGGCCCCTGCGGTCTGACGGCGCCTGGCGCTAGGTCAGCTGCGCGCAAGATCACTTGGGAGTCCTGGAATTGCCTGCCTCGCGCCTCTCATGGTCTCTGTCGTTGTTGGCATCCTTGCTTTCGATGCACCCGTTCGCAGAATGGAATGCGGGTCGGGTGCAGGACAACACCGTTCCTTGCGATTTTGCATGCGCTTTCTCCAGTCGTTTTTCGCCGCCCAGGGAGTGCCCACACCTACAGATCGGCACATGGATCAGCACAGCTTGAATGGAAACATGAAGGCACATGGCACACGTAAGATCGTAGCACAAATGCTTTGGAATGGAGCTGGCACTCGCCGACTCCGGAACCTGGTAGACCACAATGACGGCAGACGAGACGGCTGTAGTTTGCTGCATGTACCATAGTAAAAGCTCAGCGGTCAGCAGGAAGGTTAGATTCTTCCCCCCGAAGGAACGGATTGTACTCCTTCTCACTGACCTACAGAAGCAAGCCGCGAGGAGCATCTTTGTAATTGGTTTCTGCAACATGCCTGGCCTTGGCTTTTTCGGGATCTGGCTTCAGCTTGTCCTCCTTCCTCTGCAAGTAACTGCACTGAAGTTGCACTCAGACCAACTGTGCCGAGTACCGTGCAGGCGCTCTTTGCCCATAGAACCGAAGAAATCTACCTGGGCAAGCAGGGGGCTCAGCTATGCTCAGCTGGGGCGGCCCGTGCACAAACAAAAGAATGTGAAAAAAACACAAAATCATGACAACGCCTTAGGAAATTGCCCCACCTCCCTGCTTCTGTGCTTCCTCACCCGCCGGATCCCCCCCTCCCCCAGCCGCCCGCCCCTCCCGCGCCGTGCACGACGCCGAACTTCACAAAAAAGACACGGACAAACCAAAGCCTGGTAAGAGTGCCAGAATAAAAAACAAATCCATAATGACAGAAAGATGACAACACCAACGACAAACAACGACAGATAGATTTCAATAATCCGGATCCAGCCCCCAGCCCTGCTTACAACAGCCAGATACGGTAAAGCAGCAAACTCAATGATTTTACATGGTTACCACGTCACCGTGTACAGTTTCAACAGCAAAGCAGAAAGGTCTTCCTTGGTACCAGCCTTCTGCAATACCCTGGCACCCCGACGGACGGACGTGGAAGAATGTGAAGTCTGCTGCACATGTATAGTGGTTTCCCCGCACACAGGCACGCGAAGCACAAATAAAGGCACATGCACACACAAATGGTTTCTAGAATAGGCTAGTCTTGAGTGTACAAGTGTCTCAGCATAATCCATTGCAGTTGTAAACGACGTTAGCATGCAAACAAGAACTCAGACCTATATTATCTGCGAGTTTGTGATATGGCATCGGCATGTGGACCTTGGCCCGCGATGCCATGACGCTGGCATATATGATCCCGGTTGTTCGCCGGACCCCCCTACCCACCCCCACGCCCGGATCCAAACATGCCGAATCCCTGCGACTGCACACACCTCTCCCACGCGGCGGCTCCAAAACCGTCCCGAACACACCCGATCCTTGTGACGGTGGACACTTTCCAACCGTGACATTAAAGCTGCAACTGTCCCAAGGATCGCGTTCCTGACGGGCCCGATTCTTGTGACAGTTGACAGTTGACCCAGGAAAGGAACACGATGATGATGATGATGGTGGTGATGATGATGATGAGGATAGTATGTTCATGATGATGGAGGAGGAGGACACCAAACAGACTACCGCGAACTACACCACAACACAGCCCAAGCAGACAGAAACCCGAACCACACCACACCAGGGGGAGAGGTCACATATTATGGTCCCGCGTCGCCGCATCGCAGNCCCCCCCCAGCCAGGCCTCTCGTCCCAGCAAACAGTCACGCGTCATCCGCGTAACTGTCGACTTTTGTTTTGCAACCATTGTGTAATCTTTGTGACCGTTTGCCGCACAACGCATTGCCCCCTCCCCACGCAGATGAACATAATCGCGATGATGCTGACGACGATGCTGATGTTCATGATACTGATGTCGAGTATGACGGTCAGGATAACTATATTGTGTTGTTGTCATGCTTTTGCCTTTTCGTCTAACGGCTGTGCTATTGCTTTTGTTCTAACTCATGTGGCTTCCTGGGCTAAACACACCATTAGAACGCACTCCCCATAATAGAATTGCCCGCTCGGGGCCCTATGTCGAGAATTCAACACTGGTATTGGGCTTTGGATTTCGGAGTTAAAGTTGGTTCTGCTACTACTGTGTCTAGACAGACCCCGTTCCTGAAACCACAGACAGAGGCGGCGATACCATGGGATGGGGGAGGGGGGAGGGGGCCTAGCAGTGCTGAGCGTCGCCGCGTAGTGGGCACCCCCACCCCCACTCCCATCTGCCAAGCAAGGCCTCTCATCCGAGCGAACAACCACGGGGATGATGCCGTCAGCATCATCATCCTCGCAACTGTCGACGATTTCTCGGAACTCTCGCGCAATCTTCACAACTTTGCCGTGAATCGCGCAACCCCCCACCCCCGCCCCCTTCCCCCTCCCCACAAATGAGAATCATGGCGATGATGCTGTGGACATTGTAGACAATCATGCTCCTGTGCTGCTTGCATGGTGGCGTTCCGACAGTGACCGTTCGTAGCGCCATTGCTCTTATGCTGTTCTGGTCTAGGTACCGCATGTTAGTTGGTTTAATTTTTTGAAAAGCTTGCTTGGCTTGATGTTTTCTCGTAGCTTGTACCGACTGTTGTCATTCTATGTTAACTTTCGCTTGGGTTCGTTAAAAGAAGGTCTGAGCATGTTTTTGAATGACTTTCACTTGGGACTCTTGAGCAAGGGACGGCACGAGAGTGCCGATGGGGATCATGATTACCATCTTCGTCATCATCGTCATAATCATCATCATTATCATCGGCTTTGGCGGACTTCAGTGGAACGGTATCATATCCTAAGGCCCAGACCCCAAGTAACCAGACGCCCAACCCGCAATAGTCACAAAAAAATCCACAACGACAGGGGTGAGGGGCAGCACAGGGACCACGAGGGATGGGACGAGAGATACCACGGGGTGGTGGGGGGCGGCCTATGCTGCACCATAAATCGCAGAACAACCGTCGCACAGCAGCATGCACAGATGCCCCTGATTCTAGATAGGACCGTCGAGGAACCTCAGCTGCAGCCAGCTCATTGTCTTGCTCTGTGTCTTTCTGCTCCAAGTCTTTCTCGTTCTGGTCCTTGTCTGCTGCCGTGCCTCGATTGAAGCAGAAGACAGACCCTCTGCAATGCTTAGCAGGTGCGGACTCTACGATGTGCCACCAACTTCCACCACCGATCATGTTGCAAGAACATACGAAGAAGAGAGGTCTTCAGGAGCTCTGGCACTCCCGGCGACCCTCGCTGCCCGACTTCATTGGCGAGAACTGTCGGAAGGGTCGAAACCCAGCCTTCCAACTTTCACGAACTCGCGCTCATCTGTGCAGAAAACTCTTCACCCTCAACACGTCCCACGTCAGTTGACAAGCGGAAAGCACCTGCCAAAAACACCAAGAAGGCCGAAAGCTGAAAGTTACAATGCAAAAGCTAAGCCTCAGGCAAAACGAATCCTCGAAAACAAAGCAACCGTGAGCTACAGACCAGTGTGAAAGCAGGCATGCGTTTGTATCATCGAGCGGGACGATTATCAACACCGTCGTCCCAGGACAAGGGAAAAACGAGAAGCGAAGTTGGCACCAATCCGAAGCCCATCAGAGACACAAGGGGGCGAATCACAGAACAGTTGGTCAGATCTCTTGATCCCTTGCGGTACACACGCCGCGAACGGCACAGATCAGGAGCTTGCTTCAGCACCATTGTTTTCGTCATGAAGCTGGGGCCCATTTCACCAAACACTGTAATGCAAGGCCAAGCAACGCTTCTTCTGCTCCTTCTTTTGCTCTTTTCGTTTCTCTTTCTTCTTGTCCTTCCTCGGTACGCGAGACGGTAAGCTAGACCAAGTTTCTTCGTCTGGTGACTGTCTTGACAGACGGATTGTCAAAGATTGGGTTCTGAGATGGAGGCTTGCTCTTCACCTTTTCATCCTTATCCTCTTTCACTTTCTCCTGCAGCCAGCTTCAGTGCTGAGTGCTCGCTAGCAGCTAGCACCGACACGAGGATGCAAGAAGCCCCAGGTTTAAAGGAGCTCCTCTTTATCTTTCGATTTGCCAAAGGAAAGACCAGCCAGCATGGCCTTCGGCACTCACGCACCTCCTGCACGTGATGGTCAGCTTTTGCCTTATTTAGCTCTTCGAGTCTGTTCTTGCTGGCTGCACATTCCCGACATCGACGATCTTGAAACCACAACAACCGGGTGCTTAAGCTGACGACATCAGAGGCTGTGCTGCAGGGTACTTTTCAAGTTTTCCAGCCGTTCGAGCTGCGTGGGTGCTTGCTCACGACATTTCACGACATACTGCCTGTGAACCTCGCCGTGTTGAACCCCGCGAGGACACCAGAATCTGTCACAAGTTGTGCTTTGTAAGCGTGTGTCTTGTTGCGGTCTCTCGCAAAGCTCCCTGTACTCGCGAACTCCTGAACTCTGAACACCTCACAGTCTCACAGCCTGTAGGCCTCCAACCCGAACAGCCCAAAACCCACGATCCTCGACGTCTGGATCTTTGCGCAGGGGCAATGCGGTGGACAGCACCACAGCTCCCAACGCCGCGCATGGCTACAACGTGGCTACAATGTGCCCATGGCTGGTGCTTAAAGGTTTCGGGGTCGGTGCAGGGCGCTGGATCAGGGCAGCCTGAAGCATGCTTGTCGTTGAGGGTTGAGGTTGGGAGTCTGACTTTGGGCTTGGGGTTCAAGTCTAAAGCTTGGAGCATGCAGTTGATCTCACAGAGGCTGGAACGAAGTGGCTTGGGAGTGGAGTGGAGTCGGTTGACTGCTTCTGGGATCTGCGGGCATGTTAAGCATAGGTGGCTTCAAATTCGCCGCGGCGGAAAGGGATCTCATTCTAAGTCCGGGCGCCGAGAAGGCAGAAGCAAGCGTCATCTCCTCCCGATGCCGTGGCTCATGAAGAACGGGTTCCCGCGGAACGAAGAACCTGAGGGGCTCCCAGTGACTTCGACAGCTGAGCGCTGAGCCGCTGTGTTCTGAAGGCTGTGGCGGCTCGAAGTGCAAACTCGCTCCCATCTCGTCGCCGGAGCCTGTGCGCTCACAGACTTCTCCCCTCTGATCACGGCCACGAAAAGAGGTACAAAAACGGCATGGTGCTGCTGGCTTGCAGCGGGCAGCCCACTGGTAGAAATACTGTCAGAAGGCCTGAAAGAAAACGCAAACACGAAGGAGAGGGGGGAAAGAGCCGCAGCTCACACGGCTTGAACTTCAGACATGCCCCGGCTTTAAAACTGGGAGGAAAGGACGGAGGACAGCGGTGGACGGCAATCGTCTTCGCTGAGGGATCAGCGAGGCCTGGCCCTGCATGCCCTTTTGTGTTCGCACGCGATTCTGAGGAGGTGCTGATCCTTCCACGACCGGCGAGTTCGTTGTTTTAGGACTTTCGATCTCCTCCCACAAGTATTATGCTGCCGACAGAATGCATGCCTACTGATTTGAGGCTCACAGGGATTGAATTTACAGTTTTAATCGAGAAAGGCATTCTGTGCGCCGTGGTGCTCGAAACCAACACATGTAATTCGTGTGGCCGCAGCTTCTGGGCATTGAGCGCTTCGTGCGACTGGCTTGGTACCCGAGATAGCGAAAGTCATGTCCCGTGACCAGTATCAACCTAGTTTCTACTATACGTGGCCACTGTGCCGGGTCTCGAGCATCGCGCTGCCCACACAAAACGAACACTATACGCATTTGGAGCAAAAACGGTGGTGTCCACACTGGCCACGAGGAACAGGAACACAGTGCTGCTATTTGACAGGCGTGCATTCTGCAAAGACTATCGTGTCGGCAGATCTGCCCCGGCGCATCATGTAGTTAGCAACGCGTCATGGTCAGGGTGGCAAAGCGTCCATGTCCGCCCATCTGCTTTCGGCCAAGAACAATGTCCAAGAAGCGAAGGGAAAAGTCCTAGAGGCTTTCGGAAGTTGGATATGCAAAAGAACGCTCCAAACTAACCTTGAAGGCATGTGCTTGCCGTTTCCGTGCTCTTTCGGTGTGATGCAGTGCGAAGAGGTGCCACTGTCCGGGCCGAGGTTTGATTCCAGGAGCACAGGCGCACCGTGCCACCAGACTGACCTACATCGAGAAGGCCTCTGGTATCGAAGGCTGGCATGCTCCGAGTCGGCAGCCCGACCTCAAGCAGTGCGAAATGCCCCGGCATGCCACAGCTTGAGCACCCTGAGTGTGTGTGCCACTTTGGGTCGGCGCTCCTCAAAACCGATGACCACCTACTGCACAAACTCGAGCCGATACTTGCAAAACTCAATCGATCAATGCGCTGGCTTCGCCCCGCCTCCTTGGTGTGGGGGTGGCTACAGAGGTCTTCCGGCGTCTGACCCCTGAAGCGAAACAGGATCAGTGGTCCAGCAGTACGGAATGGAGCGAAAGCTCAAAAATCCTTTGCCTGGATGTCTTGCTGGACTTCGCCCCTGCTTGCAGCAGGTAGAAAGACACATCCTGCCCGGCCGACTCTGGGTATCTGCTGGGTGCACGTGCTATGCGAGCAGTTGCTGCTGCTTGTGTGCAAGAAACTCTCGCAGACACAAACTCCGCACGAACATTCAAAGATCTGAACTGCAGTCCGCCTGGCGGCCCATGCAGCTGGCCACGTGCAGCGGTGTCCATCCAGCGCCTCAGTAGCCGGCTACCATTAAGCGGAGACACTCAGAAATTCTCTATCCTGTGTTACAGGCATTACGAGATCATGCTCTTTCGTGCATTTCCTCCTGCACCTGCAACTGCGGTAGTCAGCCTATCCCAAGATATTGAGCAGAGCCAACGTCTCTAGGAAAGTGCACCTTTCCGTGATCACGAACCTCCAGGAACCTGAATCAACATGAGGGCCTTCTAACAGGAACATCCGTGAGCACCTCTTGGAGGATAACTCTGGCAATCCATCACCCCGGACATGAGCCCATGATGCAAGGGCCCGCACAATCGACGGCATTAACATCAGTCGAACGAAGGACCAAGTCCTCGAAATCGGATGACACTCGAAAGCAATCGGCATCTGCGACCCTGACAAGACAAAGTCCTTAACAACTTGATAGCTGCCAGCTCTGGCAGCCGCGTGTAGTAGGCTCGTACCGTTGCTGTCGCAGGCCTGCAAGAAGCCGTCCACTCGCCGTCACAGTGGTGCGCATTTTCCAAGGAAGTCTGGCAACACCTTCGGATTGGCGCCATAAACGAAGCACCATCGAAGGCCGGCCAAGTTGGATGAGCCTAGCTGTCGTGGCAAACGACCAGGCGAACTCAAGCCTCATCGACTGGCCTGCAAATCTGAAGCTGACCCGGTCCTAGGAGCAGCTGTGCATCGGGTACTGGTACTGGCAGTGACTTGCAAAACTGAACCCAAAAAGCCCATATTCGACCAAAACGACACTTGGCAGCGCTCTGTCTGAAGCGCCTGTGGCCTACAACCACGACTCTGAGGATAGTGCCATTTCGCTGAGAGACGCTGATGTCAAGGTGTCTTCGAAGAAGGCACCAGCCGGGTCGCAGCTGAAGTCTGTTTCTAGCTCGTCCAGGCCGCATGGCTTCCTCCACAGCAGCAGAGCAACTAAGACCCCGGGCAATTCACGTCTGCTCACCGTGCTCGGACCCGCAGATGCACAGGCGGACATTCCACGCACGCTTTCCAGTACTGACATGTCATGTCCCGTGTGTAAGAACTCTGATGACAGGGCAAGTCGTGCGAGACGCAGTCCGTGGCATTGGACGGCACCAATCCCTTTGGAAACTTGGAGTATGCCCGTAAGATGTCGCAAGCCATCGGCGACCCCGAGTCCCAGCCCACACCAGGATCGATTTTTCGATCCGCAGTACAGAAATGAGACGAGAAGCGTGAAGATCTTTGCTTCGCCTTCTTTGTGCCTTTATGTCCCCGTGTTTGTTCCCCCTTGCTGCGCTGCCCTGAGTGCCGGGGAGGAGGGCATGTAGGCACTTGGGTATATCACGGCCTTTTGTATTGTAGTCTAGTAGTCTAGCATATCATATTGTATTGAGATATCTTATCAAACATGGACGTCGAGCAGCGCTCCAAAGTCAAAGTCTTATAAAACATGAAGCTTTATGAGACTACGCTATATGACAATATACTGTATTATGTTTATGTTATTTTCATTACATATATTATACTATACCTTAATGTAATACCATTTTTGATGATATGTTATACCTTTATAATATACCGTATACTTTCTATCATGTTGCCTGAAAGTACAAGAAGCTAAACGGCTGGAAAATGTTGTCTATGGTGAGGTACTGCATGACAAGATATTAGGTTACACGGTGCAACGGTAATCTATCATATGATATGATATCACATTATAACATTTTCTGTTATACTCTGTATATGTAACGGTATGTATATACACATATATATATATATATATATATGTTATGTGTAAACAATGTTATGTCATATTATCAGTTCTAGTATACTGTTGTGGTCTACGCTATCTTATGATACTTCGGATATTCGAACTTAAATGATATTACATTGTATTACATGTTACTACAAAGATGTATACTTTGTTTCGATTTCTCGTCCCTTCAACTATTTCACACTATACCATACTACATGTCATTACACCGAGATATACTTTAACTTTATTACGTTGTCTCGTTTCTTCAACTATTTCACACTATACTACATTGCATCGAACCCAAAGAGCTCCGCACGTGACATCTGCAAAATCACAAACAATAGGTCAATGTCGGTCAACCGTGGCACGGCCAGCGGCGCACTAAGGTTCGGCAAAGAGGAGTTGTTTCTTTGATCACATCAGCCCCTCACTTTTTGCGTCGAGGTACAGGTGACGGCTGCAGCGGTTGGATACAGTAGTGCATCCGCGGTTGGCGCCTTTAGCAGGCGCTCGGACGCCCACGCTCCACTTTAAGCTCCAGGGTTTAGGCACAAGGGCGAAGCGTCATCTGACGGGCAACCCGAGCATCAGTGAAAGCATCGCAGGGAAGGGACGCTTAGGGCCAGGGCCCTGGTCTGCAAGCACAACGCTAGGGTTGCAGTCCGTTGCTAAAGTGTTGCGCAGCAGTGCCGGCGAAGACAGTGAGCAATCATGTGAGGCGTGCTGTGCTCGCGCCCGAAGCCTTTGTGGTTGCACATTCAAGCACCCAGCCCAAGGGGCAATTAACCCTGCATATGCTCCGTCCTGCAGAAGAATGCACGCGAGTCCTGCAAGTGGCTCTCTCCAGTCCAACAGAGACCAGGTTACATGCTGCACGTAAGACCACGAGAAGGCTCACTTGGATGCTGCGATCTTGGTCCTGACGATCGTCGATGATGCTGCCCTCTTTCGCACAGCAGCCACATGTGAGCTGAGCAGGGGCGAACAACAGTTGTCAAAGACAGCGACCAAGCGAAATCAGTCGGTTAGATTAGATATGCCACACAGTTTACTCACTCATGTCGGTGTCTGCCGTCAGATCCAAACGGGCATAGACCCGCACTGCTTTTGGATGTCAAGATCCGCTTCTTGGCCACGTATTGACGATGACGTCAGATGCAGGTTTTCGCTTCGTTTTGTGTGAGCCCCTCGTGCCTGTCCGCCCATATGCGAGAGTTCTACAAGGATGTCAAAATCATCTGTGCATCTCGTGCCGACTTGTGCCTGTTGTATCCTGCTTTGTCTTGCATTCTACGTCTGGAGCTGCGCAGATGCTCATCTGCCAGCTCTAACTGCTTGCCATACCGTGCCATCATAACTTGTCAGAACAAGCTAGATTCTGCCTTCTTACGGCTGGCAGGAACAAATTCTGTCGACAGACCTCCCGCATGTGATTCGAGCCACCATGCACAGAAATAACAGGGCCAACGGAATCAAATCATCTCCAATCTGGAGCAGCGGCTGTTTAAGGCTCGCTGGTTGTTGTTACTGCTCAGCTGTCCCTGTTGCAAAGTCGCTGCTGTTGCAAAGTCGCTGCTGTTGCACAGTTGCAGATGTTGCACAGTTGCTGCTGTTGCACAGTTGCAGATGTTGCAAAGTTGCTGCAAAGTAGCTTCACAACCTACTGAATACAGCGGAGGCCAATCAGGTAAAAGCTGTTGCGCATGATCTCATAATTTCGCGACCTGAGTGTCACCTCACCTGGTGCTTAGGCGCAGTTCAGCATGAAAACTATGGGCCGCTATTCGCGTCGCCCGTGATCGCAGAAACGCCAAGGTCTTCTCAGCAGTCTCTGCATGGTATGCACAGGTGTACATGGAAATCTAAAATCACTTCACTCAGGCCGCTATGGTCGGTCTAACCTAACCTCGCCCCTTCATCTTAAAGCTGAGGATCTGCATCTGATAATCCTCAGTGATCTCCTGGCGAAACAACTTGCACGACTTCTAGGAGAGTCGATTTCTACGGCACGTCCAAGGCCTTCAAGTGCTTCTGGAGCTGCTTTAACTGCTCCTCGGCTACGGTTGCCCGCACCAGAAGCGCTGACCTGCGCAGGGCGGGATCGACTCATGAAAAACTTACCGGATATCGGAAATTTCGACGAACTCCCAGGCCTTTCAGCCTCAAGATCGCGGACGCTTTTCTCAAGGAAAGCCAAACGCTGCGCCTGAACGGCCGATGTGCTGTGAGGGGTGCTCTCTGCTCTTCGCATACGCAGGTGACCCTGAGGTTGCAGAATTCAGCGCCTGCACTCGCCTTTCAGCCGGACTTTTCTGCTCGAGGAGGGTGACCCGAGCCTCTCTCTGGCAACAACAACAACAAATCCATTTCTCGTTCTGCAAATCGCATCACTCTCCCCCCTCCCTCTGCCCCTCACCTGCAACGCTCGATTTTGCTCTTGAAGGTCCGCCTGGCGGGCGACGACATGGGACGCAAGCTCATAATTTTCACACACTCAACATGCCAGCGACATTTGCCGATGCATTCACGGCGAAGCTGTTGGCATTTCGCAGTGCCTGAACCTGCCAAGAATGACCCGGCACTCTTTCATCTGACCCAGAACTCCGTCAGCCTCTTCAATAAGCCGGTCTTGGATCCTGGCCCAAGCCAGGAACTCTCAACACCACAACGAGGTGATGCAGTTTGATTACAATTGCTGGGTGCACCAAATTCAGCACCTGTTACTGATGGAGACACAGAAGAACGGAGTTTCCTCTGAGATATTCCAGTACAGTAGCTGTCCTTTCTCCAAGCCCGCGAATGTGGAACCCACAGGTCCCCTTCAAGAGGCGCAACGGCGTCTTTGTGCAGCTTCTTACGCCCGGGTCCTTCTGAAAGCAATTTACCGGGACTGATCGCAAACTCAAGACTCAAGAAGACTCAAGAAGACTCAAGAAGACTCAAGAAGACTCAATGACCGTTGTGGCTCATGAAGTCTCACACTGTGGCCACATGCCAGCAAGACTGTGTGAGTCGCCCGGGCTCCAAGGCTCCCTGGGCTCCCTGGGCTCCCTGAGTGTCGGGCCTAGGCCCAGGCAAAGGCAAAGGCTGCCCTTCGCAACTCGCAACGACTCGCAACTCACTCGGAGAGCCGAGTGGCGGCGTCGCCGGCCAACTCCCGGAGCCTCCGAAAGGCAGCAGGTCACAGGCAATAAGCACTCGTCTGATGAAGGCATGGCTTGCTCTTGTTCTTCGATCAGAGCCCAGACGCAAGCTACAGCTACAGCTTGCACAGGCGAAGTACGTAAGTCAAACCAGATTGGGGGAGTGCCTTGACGGAATGTGAACTGGCACACCCTGAAAGCCAAGAAAACGGAAAAGACAAGCAGGAGTGGCAGACGGGCAGACCCCAGCCTCTCAGCTTCTGAAGGAGACCGGAAGCTAAATCCAAGATGCAAATGTGCTTCGTTTGGGATCTCAGGCCTGTATGACGTTGTCACTCAGCGTGGGATCATTGGATCGCATGACACATGCCATGACAAAGAAATCGGCGCGACAGATTTACTGTTGCCTTGTGCACTTTGGGCATGCTGGCGAAACGCCTTCCTGTAAACACATCGAAAGTGACAAAATGCCGAACACGAAGAAAAAGAACCAGCGGTGCTGCAACCTGGCACCTGCATGATATGAGAAACAGCAAACCCTTTAACCCAACACCGGAATGACCTGACGCCACCAGGGACAATCCCGAACACTATCAAAACAAATGGAGCCAGCAACGTCGACACTCCAACAGTGAACGCGACACGGCTAACCTTAGACCCTACACCCCGAACGGGAGGCAACATCCTAAGCGGTGACAATTTCCTTTTTCTGGCTGGAAAGCGGTTTGGTAAACACGGGTCTACTTTACGATGAACCGGGAGATACGCAAACTTTGAACACTGAAGGGAGTGATGATTGTCGAGGGTGCAGTTCAGTTCCCTAAATGGGATGACAACGGCAATCCCTCCATTCAAGAGAGCCACCCCTAATCCCCAAAATGACTGTGGCTGAGGCGTAGCATCCAACAGAGCGACAAACGGGGAAAACTCTGAAGAGAATCAGAAGAGGTAGCCAAACAATGAATGACCCGGGTGGCAGGAGCAAATCCCAACACGAGGTGAATGGTGAATAGGGCGTGGCGAACCCCTCAAGCCCTTAACCCTAACGTTGGCTATTAACATGAACGGAAAAGCGACGGGCAAAACCAAACTGAATGGGGGCCTGCCATACTAAGCCCCGACTCGTGAATGTGTGACATGGCGGAAATGCCAGTCCGCACCCCACAAGGAATGATGGAAGTTGACAGGACGAAATTCAATCCAAAATCAGGTATCGGCACCTCTCAAACAATTAACCCTAAATACAGGCGACATGCCACACGGCAAATCGGGAAATGAATGGGGTGTGACAAGGGATGGCAAGGCAAACCCCGAATGCTGAAGGGAGTGTGAACCCGGAAAGGTCGCGAACATGGTGGCATCACACCCCGAACCCAAGAATAGATGACACGTCACGAGTCGAACAGAGCGACAGACGGGGAAGAACAAAGCTTGGACCCGGCTCAACCCTGAAGAGCATTATAGGAGCAAACACCTCATACAATGACCTGGGAAAAACAACAAACCATGGGCATCAAAGCAAAATGAGGTGTCGAGCGAGGAGCCGCACCCCTCAAACCCATAAACTTGAACAAAGCGAAATGCAGGCGGCATGCCACACGGCAAAAAAGGAAATGAATGGGGAGTGACAAGCGAGGCCCCGAAGGGATGGCAATTCAAACCCTGAATGCTGAAGGGTGTGCGGACTGTCAGGCCTGAACCCTACAATAAGGGCTGCGAAAGCGGTGACATCACACCCGGAACCAAAAAAGACGACGTGACGAAACGAACAAAGAGACGGGCGAGAAATTCGTAATCTTTTTGGGGGTCTCGGGTGTGATGTCACTATGTTCGCGACCATTGTAGGGTTCAGGCTTGACAGTCCTCGCTCCCTTTGCCTGGCCATCCCTCCGGGGCTTAGCTTGTCACGCCCCATTCATTTCCCGGCCCGGTTTGCACGTGGCATGTCGCCTGTACTTAGGGTTAATTGTTTGAGGGGTTCAATGCTTCATTTTGCTTTGAATCGTGGATGAACTGAACAAGCGACAAGTGAAACAAGCAAACCCTGGACTCCGTTCAACCCTGAAAAGCATTAGCAGAGCCAACTCGAAACACAATGACTCGGGTGACAGGAGCAAACACCTACTGCCATGACCTGGGGGCACGAGAAACCATGAGACGGCTCAATGCAGAATGAGGTGTCGCACCCCGCAGGCCCTTAACCCTAAATGCAGGCGACATGCCACACGGCAAACCGGGAAGCGAACGGTCACAGCTGTCAAGCCTGAGCCCTACAAGGGTCGCGAACATGATCACATCACACCCGGGTGATGAAACGAACAAAGCGGAAAGAAAAACAACCTTGGACTCTATTCAACTATGAATGGATTCAAACCATGACCCGGGTGACAAGAGCAAAAGCCTAACATATATAATCTATATAATGATGACCTGGGGACAGGACAAACCATGGGACGGTTCAATGCAAAATGGGGTGTCGCACCTGTCAGACCCCAAACCCTAAATGAAGGCGACGTGCCACACTGCAAACCCCAAAATAAATGTTGTTTGACAATCAACTGTGAACCGCAACAGGAATGACAAATGAAGGAGGTTTGCCAGACTCCTTCAGAGACTCCTTGAGAAGCAAGCCCTGGCTAAAACAATGGTGACTGGGGTGCCGCGAACCTTAAAGGTAAAACCCCGAGCTGGGCTCTGAGCCCCGATTGTGTGAACGGGGAAGATGTAAGCCCGAACTCCGGAAAAAGAATGACTGGGATCATTCAGTGTAAAACCTTAAACTAGCCTTAAACCCTAATTTGAAACGACATGCCACACCGCATCGTGCCGCAAACCCAAAAACGAATGGAGCATGACAAACTAAAGATCCAAAGGGCAGACAAGCAAAACCTAGCGATGTCAGTCCTGGGAAGTGAACCATACGATTCGATCTATGTTGTCGGGATTGTACAGCGCTACTGAACCCTCCGGACCGGAAAGATGTCCCTGAACACAAACCCACTGTCGTGCCCAGCTCAGGAGTGTGACTTTGGAGCTGCGTGAAGGGGCCGACGAACATTCGCGCCAATGCTCCAATTGAACGGAAGGGAAGGCGGGAAGGAAACCAATAGTCCGAGTGGGGTAAACCGCTGAAGAAGCCAAGGCCTGGCCTCCCTGTAGACCAAGACTGAGAAGGGCTACCGGTGAGGCCACAGGAAAGGATATCCCAAGGCACACCGGACGGAGTTGTCTTGCTCATCCGTTCCAGCGGGGAGACCCCCACGCGGCGACAGCCAAACTATGCATGATAGCTAAAGTGCAAGGCCTCCCGCCGTTCTTGAGGGTCGGTCGCATGCGAGAAAGCACGGCAAAGCGGTGACGAGATTTGTGTGTGTGAAGGTCCGGAAGTCCTGCCATTCGACCAAACCAGGATAGCGCACAGCGTCACACCCTAATCAAGAACGGGGTATGCTAAAATGATCTGCAAGCCCGAACCCTGGAAGGAATGACCGAAGTTGACAGGGCAAACCATGGGAAAATCCTACAGAAAATGAGGGTGTCGCAACCCTGAACCCAGTACCGTAAACCCTACATCGAGGCGACATGTCACACCGCAAAAAAAGAAATGAATGGCACGTGAGAGCCTAAGCCCCGAAGGGGGATAAGCCCTGAACGCTGCAGGCAGTAAGAAGTCAAGCCGGAACCCTACAAGGAATGACCGGGGCTGAGAAGGGCAAACTCTTCCCTAAACGAAATGAGAAAAACAGAGAAGAACACACATGTGGCGGCGCAGCAGCCAGACGGAAACTGCAAAAGCAGCAGTGACCTGCTTACAAAAAGGGTAGACTCTAAGAAATGGAAAGCTTGAATCACAAAAGAAATCTTGGGTGACACACCCCCAAGCGAAAAAGCCTTGGACACCAACACCTGATAACGAATATTCCTCGAGAGCGAGTTGCAACTTCTAGACTCTACAAGCTGCGGGGTGGGACAAAAAGTGATGCAAACGAGATTCACATTTGTCCACCTCCGAACCCAGACAGGAACACTCAAGCAGCTGAAGGTGCTCCTGGTTGAAATTGCAATCAAGAAACCTCCAGATGGCTTGGCTGCCAGTTCCGACAGCTGCTGCTCGAAGTCGGCACGGACACTCCGCAGCTCGTCCTTAAGGCTACAGGGCTCTGAAGTTCCCGACCGACATACGCAAATGGCCTAAGGCCGGACTACAAACACTCCGGAAGCTCACGCAAGTTTATTGTGCGAAGACTCATTCACCACCTGAAGCTCTTCCCGCGCTTGACGTTCAGAAACCTGCTCCGTTTGCAAGCTTTGCTGTAGCTCCTTTCCCTCGGACCGCAGTCGCCTCAGTTTTGCTGACGACAAGCAAAGCCGTCTAAACACCGTGCACATGGTGCCTTATCAGCGACTGATGAGTTCTTCTGAGCTCGAGCAGAAATTCAAACACCATTTCGGAACAGCCAGGAGGCAAGGTCGGAAAGACTCGCAACTTGCTGGGAGGGTGTCTCGAGTCTTCAGCGGCACAATAATCAGAACAGAGCGGATGCTCAGGTTGGGAGATTCAAGCGCGATGATGGACGGTGGGGCAAAACTCCCCGCGAAGCCGGTGAAAACCCGACCTACACACCACTTTTACTTACACTGAGCTGAGCAAGAGACTCCAGGAATACAGACAGACCATGCCTCAATTGCATGCGCGGTTCCCTTCCGCATCCTGAACCCCGGCTTCCGATTCTCTGAATGTGGCTACCGTCTTTAGAACCTTTGCTCTCAGTCGTCAACCAGACCCTCGCACAGTGACCTCGTTGCGATAGCGATAATTTTTGGCAGCATTGGGTGCATGCGGCCTCTTGACACAGAGATGCTTCAGACAACCTAAGCATTTCCTCGCTCGCCAGTTTCTCCTTCTAAATATCTGAAACAACAAGCGATCACGAGGGCTTCATTCCTGGCCGCGTTGGCCTTCCTCAAATGCTCGGCGATTAGTTATCGCTGAAAGAACCTGACATAGTGCCAAACAGACACTTGACTTCTTGGTCTTCCAGGACCGCCTTCCTGACGGCGCGAAGATCGGGCAAGTCAATCTCAAGAGACATCGAGATCGGGGGCCTCTGAGCATCCGCAAGCTCTGCCTGCACTTCACCAAGCTGTGAATCCCTGCTGGACTGCAGCTCTTGAAGCTCCTGCGCAGTCTACAAAAGTAAGCCCTCTTCATTGCGCAGACCGGTCGCAGCACTGTCCTGCTTGGCTTGCAATGCAGCTTCGCCTTTCCTTGGGTTGTGATGCACTGGTCATGTTGAAGTTCCCCTGCACCTAGCTATCAGAATGAAACGTGATTGTCAACTAAAGTAACTAAAGCTGGTATGCCTGGCGGCAATTCAGCAGTCTTTTTAGACAACAACCTGTTCCACAAACCTGAGACTGTCCTGATTACGACAATAGTATTTGGTGCCAACAAAGCATGGCGGAGAAGCAAGACCGACGACCAGGCCAGTCCGTTCAGGATTCCGCTGGTTTTGCTAACCTCTGAGGTTTGGCCATGTGCCTTAAACAGTAAATAATGTCGACGAGACTATGACATCGTGTGACATCATATGCCTGTCAAGCGTCTCTTCCTGGAAGTGGTGGCGAGATTGTATCAACTGCAACTGCCCATCGTCAAGGATCTGTCGGGCCCGGCTGCGCTCGTCCTCCAAAGCCTGCCTCAAGCCGAGAGAGCTCGGGAGCTCTGGGCTGTGCCGGTCGACCGATTTGCTCTCCAATGCCCTCCCTGAAGCTGTCTCCTCTCACATCCAGGCTTGAGCAATGGAAAGTGCCAGGAAGAGTATGTCTCTGGCACAACCCTGAAGTCAAAACCATCCGATCCCGTTGGTCATTCGCTTGCCCACCTGAGGCGTTCCACTTCCTCTCGAACTGTCTCTTGAATCTTGCCACGCTCCTGTGACCAAGTGGACACTGACGGTCAAAGCCGTCCAACGGGATTTCAGTCTGAAGAGTAACTGTCTGCACGCTGCTGCAACTTTGGCACGGACCAAATCCGACATGACCGGCCCAATCCTCCGCGTGGTGCACGGAATCCTCCAAGCGCCCTTCTCGAAGCTCCAATCGTAGTGCTTGGACACGATTCTCCAGATCACCTGCCGGTCTCACCGCCGTTTCCTCTTTGCAAAGCAAGGTCGGGAAGTATGATGCCGAAAGAGCCTTTTTCTACTTCTTTCTGAATCTCAGCTTGGATTTTTGCTTCTGATGCCGCATCCAAGCGCATACGCAGATCCTGTGACATGAAATCTGGTCCGGACACGAAAAAGCTCAAAACTGTTGGTCCAAACGAGTGCAAGCATTTCAACCCGATCTCCTCGGCCAGAGCCTCAGCATCTTGGAGCTTCTTGGCCTGCCAACACACATTCTCACCAGAACCGAAGCGAACAATGGGATTTGTCCGTGTAGGCTCTCGTTGGCGATAAAGGTACCCACAACGAGGCTTGCCTACCACACCAACCCTCGAGCCATAATGCTGAAAGCTTTCCAAGGTCTCCCACAAGCAAGATTCTGATCTGAGGGCCGATCGACAAACACATTGATTGAAAACTCGTCTTAGAGGCAGAGGGAAGACGAAAAGCAAGCATAACACACCAGAAGAAATGGAACAAAGCCTGATTATGCGAAGCCCGCAGCCATTCTACGGCGATGAGCTTCCTACAAGGACGTGACCTGCTTGCCGGTGAGGTCGGCACTCGTCTTTTCAGACGATTCCTGTCGTGGGTTCGCATGCTTCTTTGAGTATTTTGGCAAAGTAACCCAGCTCATGGCATCAGCTATCGAGGCCTGCTGGGGTGAAGAAAAACGAAATTGTCACATTATGCATCAGCTGGCGCACTTAAAGCTTGAGGGCACGTTGTTACCATGAATAGAACGCGACATTGTAACCATGACAAGAAAAAAACAGTTACCACGACAGGCGCTTATGCTTGCATTTTCTGCGGAGGGGATAGAGGGCCTCCAGAGGAAGCCCATCTTATCGTTTTCCTGGGACCAATAAGACAAAATACTAAGAGCCTTCATCGTTTCCGAAGCCTTGACAGCCACCACTCTGGCTCCCGGACAGAAGCTCATGTGAATCTGTCTCAGTGCACCCTGATGCATCAGCACGACCGCAGGAAACAGAACTCGTTCAATCCATGCCTGATGCCACATGTTTGGGTTTTGGCTTCATATATATAAATATATACATATATGTACATATGATGTGTGCAAGAGACATTCGGAGCTCGTCTAGTCTATCCTGCGTGTTGCGTTCGGGGCGGCCTAAACCCAGAATAGACTAGACGGGGGAAAGGGCAGGGCAGGCAGGGGGCAGAGGGCNGGGCAGGGGGCAGGGGGCAGGGGGCAAGGGGCAGGGAGCAGGCAGGCAGGCAGGGATTCCGGAGCTCGTCTAGTCTAAACCCAGAATAGGCTAGACGGGGGGGCAGCAGGGCAGGGCAGGGCAGGAAGGGATTCCGGAGCTCGTCTAGTCTATTCTGCGTTTTGCGTTCGGGGCGGCCTAAACCCAGAATAGGCTAGCCGGGGGAAGGGCAGGGCAGCAGGGCAGGGCAGGCAGGGATTCCGGAGCTCGATAGGTTTCCGGGCTTCCAGAGCTCGGAAAAGAGCAGCGGCGTGCAACTAGCGTACGACGGCACAGATCGAAACAGCGTAACCAAGTTGGAAGCGCCGAAACCCGGAACCAGGCAAGGATACAGCATGGTCTGCGCATTTAAACCCGGATCTCAAGGTTCGATGCGAGGTATACTTGCCGCCCTGATGCACCAAGATCTTCTGTCCCATCCCTGTCTGAAACATCCAACCCTTCTCAAACACTCGTAGGTCCTTCATTTCTGCTAGCTCTTGCTCCAGCATCATCAGAAGGACATTGTCTGTGTATTGCACCTCACCTGGGCGATGTCAGACCTCATCTAGTGTAGATTGCCAAGCGCCAAGTGTTGGTCCATAGGCTCAACTCATCTTTGGCCTCGGAGGCCTCGATCTGTACCTCTACCTCCAAGCGGGAAAAAAAGCGGAGCTTAGCTGGCACAGTAAGTCCCCCTCCCCATCTTTCAACTCGACTCGGGCCAGGACCAGTGATTGCATTGCCTTCAGCTGCTCTTCTTCGGAAGACATCAACCTCTCGTTCATTGACTCCTGCACCAGCTCACATCATTTACATTACTTCACTGGAGCCCGGCAAATCCCGGCTGCGGTGCCCCGTCCTGACTCTCCAAGGCAGAAACGTAGCGGTCCTGAAAAGAAATGGCAGCCAGCATCGCAACTGTCCAATGCTGTGGATGGACTGCGCTCTCCTGGAAGTTGTTTGCTCTGTCTTGGCGGGCCTAAGTGATCGCAGATCCATCGGCCCTTGCAAAGTCTGCAACCATGCTTTTTGCATACAAAGCTGCATCTGCCAGTCTTTGGGCTTCCTCCTTCTGCCTGCATTAACATTGACATGACGTTTGCATCAAGTTGACCTCACCTCTCGTCTTTTGCCAGTTCGCCTCTCAGCATTGGCAAGGCGCTTTTCCAGCTCCAAAACCAAGCTCCGAGTGTCACGATCCACGCCACCCCCTCCTCGCTCAAGTGCCTAGCGTCACACTCTCGGACATCGTGATGATAAATGTTCAACACAACGACTACACTGTCCTTTGCTTCCAGAGTCTTAACAAAAGTTCAATGCGTGTCAAGACTGTCAACACAAGCTCGGCAATGAGCCTGCTTCAACATCAAGCGCTCTGAACGGACTGCTCTTGCCCATCCCGCAACTCGATGGTCCTGTGTTACCTCAAAGCGATGTCGTCAATCATCGTGAGACATGGCCCGCCGCCCCCCACAGTGCAGTGGCCAAGCAGCTGGATTAGTATGTATCTTGCTGAAATCTTCCATGAATTCAAGCAGCGCTATGCCTCGCTCGGGCGTCTGCCAGATTCAACGGACCCTTCAGCTATGCTGGTTTCGTCGACACATCTGAAAACACGCAAGACTGAGTGGGACGCTTATCGCAGGCTTTCCCTGTGCAACGCAGAAGAGAAGATGAGCCTCGACACTGCCGCCTGCAGGGTGCAAGTCCACCAAGCGGATCCAGTCGTATTCTAACCGCTTCCATTCGCTTCCCGCGTCCTGTGAGAAGGTCACGAAGAAGCCAAGTCAGATAGGAACCGTTCACGTCTCCAGGCTCACCGCTTCTCCACGACTTGACTAAGCTGCGCATGTGGTACACCTCAGCATCGAAAGAACGCTAGAGAATGAAGTACGCTGACCTGGTGCGACACGCAGGAAACTCAGCCGAAACACCCCGCGATAGCGATCGTATCCCTCGCGAAGCTGGACAAGACCTTTATCCTCGCAACGCAATGCAGATCGAGCAACGCCGCAAAGTCTCATTCGCAACTATGTCTATAGCCCCCCTCACCATGCTCCTCTGCCAAACAATCCATGACCGCTGACTCCAGAAGAACGAAGCGCCCGTGAAGTCCCCACCCTTCGTAGTAGTCTGCCTGTTCGGATTGTACTGCAAGTTAGAACAACAGAATCCGCACTTCGACTGCGCACCTGGGTCACGTCGATGACGAAAACTGCACTCGTCTGGTGTCTCTTCTCCGGATCTCGACGCCGCTGCGCGGCTTCGACATACTTCATGAATTCCTTTGGTGTGCCAACCCGGCAACCCACGACAAGAAGGTAAAGAAAGTTCAGAATATCCGCGTCTGTTTCCGTAGCAGCATGTAGGGCCACCGTTCAGAAATGGCAGCGGGCAACTTCCCTTGATAGAGTACTCGCCAGCCAAGCTTCATCCGCAGATGTTGCACTGGCTGTTCGCACGCCTGGATTGCATCCGATCATTCTGACATGAAACAATCGCGGCTCTTCTCAGAAATCCACGGTTGCGAAAAGAATCCGGAGGAAGCGTCCGGCCTTCAACCATTACACCCTGCGGGAGGTCCATCAAACGCGCAGCTTCTGGAGAGTCGGTGAGGAGGTCCAGGATTGTATCGCCAGCAAGTTGAAAAGACTGCAACCTCGCACATCGAATCTTCGCATGGCTGCTATGGCGCCGATCTGAGGATGCAGCGACGAGATCCGGTGCCTCATATGGTACGTATATCCAACTGCCCCGTTTGCGCGATGACTTGCCTCGGACACCACAAACGAAGCAGCAGCTTTGTTTGCGCGGCAAGTTTCCTGTGGCGGTTGTGTCTGTTATGGGGCTGGTTCTAGGGCGCTTTGGAGTATTGGTAGTGGCAGCTATGATTAGATGAGTTCTGTTCTGTTCTGTTCTGGGCGGATAGCCGTTTTTACATGAGTGATGTTTGATCTTNCCCCCCCGGCCTGGCGCTCGTGCAGCTCCGACGCCAGCTGCCACACAGCCGCTGCAGCAAGCCCTTCAGCACCGTCCATTAGGTCGGCCTCGGTGCACACGACGGCAATGAGTCAACCCTTGCAAATCCCGCCGGAGGATGCCTGTGCACCGCCGGAAACTCCAGCCACAAGCAGAACGGCGTCTGTACCTGAACTTGCACCAATCGACTCCTATGTTCAGAAGTGCCGCTGAGACCATGACCACTCAAAACAGCTTCCAATGTAGGTGCTAAATCGCACATGATCACGTCCTCTGCGTAACACAACTGTTCATCTTCTGCCAACATTCCGGCTCTCAGTCCTCGTTCGTTGAGTCTGGTCCATGAACCATGTCTGCCCGGAATTCCCTGCAGAATCTGACGCTTTGCATGCGATTCTAGTTCCATCAAACGCCCCCTTGCAGCTGGAACGGAAAGCATGATCGCATCTCCGTGCATTGACAGAACTGCCGCTGACCTGGCCCGCAAGGCTTTGGGATCTTTGACCTCCACCAGGGTTCCCACCGCGGTGACATCCGGACTGGTTTCGGAGTAGTCCTCAAGGGTTGCATATTCTGAGGAGACATGGCCACATACCAAACAAAACCAAGGCATGACACGTCATCCTACTTGTCCTGCCATTCTTCGTCCCATACCCAAGGCGACCCAACTTTCACAGAGCATCGCACCTCAACAACAACAGCAAAAGACAGACAATCTGCTCGTTGGAATGACAATGTAGATTCCGCCGCAACTGAGACGGGCACCTTGGAAGGCTTCAACAAAGCGTCATCCATGTAGCGCACATCCCGGAACTAGAACTATTCGGTAAAGATGCAGAAAGAACATAAAATCCTCAGAATCTGGTTAGGTATGCTGCTGCGGTGCAACACTCAATGGTTTCTCAGTGCAAGAATGCAAAAAAAGAGGAATCTCACAGCATCAACCTTTCCTGGGCAATCTATTTCGGCAAAGCTCTCGAAAACTCATCAACACGAAAGGTACAAGAGCCAGGCACTGCGCATGTCCGAATATTGACAACCATTATTAATCATTGTGAAAACTCTCGTTCAAAAGTCTGGTGTTAAAATTCCTTCCGTTCATCAAAACTTCAAAAACATGCCTGTTACAAAACAAACTTCGGCGCCCAAGTGCTTATTGAAAGATGTGGGACAAGAACGCATCTCATGCCCAATGCGGCACATCACGGCATGCGAACGTTGCGTGACGCTTGCGCTATGAAATGTGCTGGCCCAGACTGCGACATGCACATCCACAAGCGCAAGTGACTGGTAAAGGCAAAATACAAGATCCGACCATTCAAAGCCAGTGCTGTACGAAAGCTGCATTCAATATTGTGCGCTTTCAGCTTGTTTGTTCCGCCGAGAATGTCTGAAAGCTTGGGGCCCCATGTTGCAAACTGTTGAGTAGAACCGGCATCTTCAACCCCGCGGGTCCAAAATCTAAAAATGCAAACACATGCTTTCCACTTTGGATCCGGCTAGCTTGTTCAATGTCAATAAGTGTTTCAATGTTGGCCTCCAGGCCCTGCGACGCTTTTCGGATTTTGGATCCGGCCGGCCGGCCCGAAACTAAAAATGTTGAATCCTGTGTTTTCAATGACACTACAAAAATTGGTTGCTGGAACTGCAATCTGATAATTACCACCTTACGCAAACAGCACAACGATAGTACAACGCTACGTATTAATAGCCAACTGACTAACAAAGGCCGAGGCCCCGCCCCATAATGCAAATCACCTTACATTATATATGGTTATAGTGAACTAGGTGTACAACCGGAATCCTCCACAATGTTACCCATGCCATCTAAACTGCTAACTGCTGACCTGTCATTTGCTTTGGCTTTTTCATGGTGTTCCTCAGAATGTTCCTCACCTATTTATGTCAAAAGCTACACGTGCGTTATGGCATCATTGTCATGTTACATGGTTGTTGTGCTGTTCTGCTCTACCCTGACACATGTTGGAAGCTTCATCGACGTTATAAATTCCACTATGTCATAGATGTTGTGTTGTGTAAAATCAATCAAAGGTGTCGAACAAGCTTCAGGACATTCTGCTTGTATGGAAAATTGAAATGCCTTTTCATGCTTTCCAAACAACATTGCTTTTGCTAAATTGGTTTACCATGTCCAATGTTTTACAACATGATTGTAGGCAACCCTCCCATTTTTGGTGTTTAACCTGATGAGATTAACAAAAATTCCTGATTTACATCAAACTTCGCTGAAAGCCAAAACTTGAGAGAAGTGGCGTAGTGCTTAACTTTTCTTCGAAGCCTTCGAAGCCTTTGAAGGTGAAGAGTCGAAGGGGAGGGAAAGGGGGGCGCTGGGGAGAAAGGCTTCGAAAAATAAAGACGAAGGCTTCAAAGGCTTGGACTTCGAAGGGCGAAGACGGAGCTTCGAAGGCTTAAGGCTTCGAAGGGGAAAATGAAGGGGTGGAGCGCTTCGAAGGGTGAGAACGAAGGGGATTCGGCGGGCGAGGCTTCAAGGCTTCGAAGAGAAAGATGAAGAGGAGGCTTTGCCAGGCGCGGCGTTGCGCGCGGTAAACTTAACCACTTAAAACGCCGCGCCGCCCAAAGGGCGGCGTCAGCCGCGCCGCTCCAGATGCCACGCCCCCTTCTTCGTTGGCGGGCGCACCCAAAACCGTGCAGCCGGCCCCATTGGCGCACCTTTCTAAAGGCGTGGCGCCTGGAGCGGCGCACACCAGAACATGGACACCAACCCCTTGGCCACGGACCCCAAAAACATGGCTGCTGCTTTGCTTGGTTGCCGGGCCTCCTGGCGCGCCGTTGTGAGGGTGTGGCGCCTGGAGCGGCGCACTTTGACTTGGAAGCCGCTGTGNAGGCTTTGCCTCTACAGTCAAGTCTCCCAGAGCCACGTCTGCTACTTTGACTTTGGGTCCAGACACCCAAAACCGCCACAAAGGCTTTGCCTCTACAGTCAAGTCTCCCAGAGCCACGTGACTTTGGGTCCAAACACCCAAAACCGCCACAAAGGCTTTGCCTCTACAGTCAAGTCTTCCAGAGCCACGTCTGCTACCTGGACTTTGGGTCCAGACACCCAAGACCGCCACAAGGGCTTTGCCTCCACAGTCAAGTCTCCCAGAGCCACGTCTGCTACTCGGACTTTGGGTCCAAATACCCCAGAGGCTTTGCCTCGACAGTCAAATCTCCGAAAACAAATTCTACTTCGAGTGTGTGTGCAGACGCTCAAGACAGCCCCAACTGCTGTGCCTGCGGCTAAGTTTCGACAAACTCGTCTGCCTTTGCACTTTGAACGCTTTTGCCAGTGACATTTTGGGACNGGCTCCTTCCACTGAAAAGCAAAGGTTCATGCAAAACGAAAAACCAAAACAGCTTCTTCAAAACATTAGGCCTCCTAGGCAGAAATGCTGGGACGACTCATGTAGTCACACAATGTTCATTTTGTGCAATCGACATACAAGCTAGAAATCATGCAAGGCATTGGAAATGATGCAGCACACGAAGGTATCATGCTACTTCCGTGGCACTAACAACCCATTCAAGCTCGAAGCGAGCAAGAGCCCAAGCAAAAACCCTTATTTTCCCTTTGTGCAAAACACCGGGCATTGACAAATTAAACAATCGAGATATGTGAAACACGTAATCAAATATCTTTCCGAATATAGAAAGATATTCATAACTCAAATATACATTCATATCATAGCAAGAGTCGCGCAGCACTCTTTTTTCACAGAAAGGGGGTAACGAGTGCCCACGTTGGCCGGGCTCAGGGCCCAGGGCAACGGTGTTTGGTGAAAAAACAATAAAATATGACGGCTGGCACGTTCCAACAAAAGAGCACGTTCTCTGTGAGACCACTAACGGAGCACGTCTCCGATGGGGACTTGGGCGGGCGGGACGAAAAACTCACGACACTTTGGGGGTCCCACCCACCTCTCCCTGGAGCAGAAATGTTTCGGAAGAAACAAACTTCACATGAGCTCACATGAAAACAGACATGCATGCCCTAATTTATTTCAAAAGGAAATAAATNGGAAGAAACAAACTTCACATGAGCTCACATGAAAACAGACATGCATGCCCTAATTTATTTCAAAAGGAAATAAATTTGTTTTGCAGGGAAAATAAAAACTCATCCGCGCCCACACGGAGCTAGTTCTTATTTTCCCTTTGTGCAAAACACCGGGCATTGACAAATTAAACAATCGAGATATGTGAAACACGTAATCAAATATCTTTCCGAATATAGAAAGATATTCATAACTCAAATATACATTCATATCATAGCAAGAGTCGCGCAGCACTCTTTTTTCACAGAAAGGGGGTAACGAGTGCCCACGTTGGCCGCCCCAGAAAGAACGTGGCTACTCTTGCAGCGCGCACATCAAAGCCTCCACAAGAAAACTTGCCGTACATTCGGCTCTGAGGCAAACGTCGTGAAGTAAGATGCCTCTTGAGGGAGCATCTGCTGGGTTGCTGTGCGAAGGCACACGGTCGTAGTAGAAGAAAGCTTGGAGGTCGAACTCTCGCTTTGCCGCCATGAAGGCCAAGGAGCCGCCAACAGCATTCTCAGACCAGCACTTCACNTGCTGAGGTAATCGTCAAAGTAAACTGACCAGACAAGAAAGAGCAGCTTTACTGCCACCGTCCAAACGCCGAGGGCACTTCGGATGAAGGCCGTAACGGACGCCCTGGAGCCGAATGGCAAAGACATTTCGTTGAAGACCGCAGGCTCTCTAATCCTGGGATCGAAAATGACGAAGAAGGAATCCCGGTCGAACGCGGCATCGCTGAGCGGCAGTTGTTTGTAAGCAGCCTTGAAGTCCCACGTTTTAGCCGCAAGCTCAGCCTTCACATTCTGTTCCTTTGCCCGTGCGAGCCAGGATGACACCATTCCAGCCACAACATCAAGCGTGTGCACAGTCACCTGTTCGGATTGCGTCACGGCTGCATTAACCCTAGAAGCCCTATAGTTATCAAATGGGTCGAACCTTTGGCACGCCATCAACCTCGCCCTGGATGACACCAAAGCGTCTAGTCAAGGTGGCGCCTGGGGGGAAGGACTTAGGGTCTACTGGTCCCTCGACTACACCTGACTCCACTTCCTTTAAGGTCGCTTGCAAAACTCCTTCATCGATGATGGGATCATCTGACGGCCCCACTGTGGCGAGAGTGGCCTCTCGAGCACGCGAAGCTCCTTCCCGGAGATCATCTTCAAGCATGGTAGCAGGCCTAAACTTTTTCTTAAAGACCCGGCTTTCAGGCAACCTACCCACTAAGTCAGACCCCTTTGCCAAGTCGTCACAAAGTTCATTGTCAGCGTGTCCAGCCTCCTCAAGAAGAGATTTGAAAAGCATCAAACGTTTGGAGGCAAGGATGCTTTGCCGGTTTGTTGACATGTCCTTCTTCAAGAGTTCCTCCTGAGGCACAAGAGCATTGGCTCGCGCAATCCATTTCCGGATCATCTCAGTCCGGTNCAAACGTTTGGAGGCAAGGATGCTTTGCCGGTTTGTTGACATGTCCTTCTTCAAGAGTTCCTCCTGAGGCACAAGAGCATTGGCTCGCGCAATCCATTTCCGGATCATCTCAGTCCGGTGTTGCCCCAAGCTATGTTCGCTCATTTCGAAGTTTTTCCTAATCGCCACACTAAGTTCTGCAGGCAGCAGATTCACGAAGCTGCTAGGGTGCTCAGCTTTGCGAGCCTCGGCTACAAACTCTTCTGGAGACCACCTAACCCCGAACTCAAGAGAGAACCTAACAGGGGCCNTAAGTTCTGCAGGCAGCAGATTCACGAAGCTGCTAGGGTGCTCAGCTTTGCGAGCCTCGGCTACAAACTCTTCTGGAGACCACCTAACCCCGAACTCAAGAGAGAACCTAACAGGGGCCTGGGCAGGGGTCACCGTGGTCGATTCACCCCAAGCGAAACCCAGCTCGGCTAAGACCGCTTGGTCCTCAGCTTCAAGTTTCTCAAGTCCGCCTGGCGAGTACGCCACTAACACCGCACGAGTTCCTTCCCATCGTTCTGTGGCATGCAAAACTCGAGGGTTGAAGCAGATGGCACCATTGTCAAAAGAGTGAACAGTGCCCGTACGTCTGGAGCCTCTTACATGCAATACATCACTCCCGTTATCATCTGCAACCCATAGTCCACCTCTCGAGAATGCTGTCAAGGGAGCAGAAGGTTGTAGGATGAAGCGTCGTTGTGGGAATCAACATGGGCTTCCGACAACAAGTTTATTGTGAAGGCCACGGCGCCGAACCTGTGCCACGGAGCTTTTTCCCGGACATACCTGCACGCCAAGGCAGTGGTCCAAGGGAAGCGCAAAGTGCTATTCCGCACCCCTACCATAGGCCCATGCCCGTATCCCCCTGAAAACCACTGGTGAGAAGCGTCTGTTCGAGTCCCACGGGTCCTGGCAGGTAGGACCTCAGGGGTTTGCGACAGCACACGATATACTGCTTCAGACGACAGTCTTCCTGAAGGGTAATGGGACATGGCTTCATATGCAAGCTTTTCACACGCAGGCTCATTCTCCCCTGGGGGGCGCGACAGAACTCCAAGGGGTACTACATCACCCTGAGGATTAGGACCAGAGGTAGGGCACGTCGGCACATGAACACTGGAAGGGACTACATCACCCTGAGGTTTAAGGCCAAAGGCAGGGCGCGGCGGCAGGGAACCCCTCGGGGGCATAAACTTAGGGCAAACTAAAGCGATCCGCAGCGTAATATACGTCGCCCCACCCTAATACATGTCACTACAAAGTTTCCGATGACCTAGACCCTGGTCCCTTAAACCCATCCACCGGGGAGTCCTGGCCGCTGGAACTGATTTCTTCCGGCTT